>JAQGAU010003683.1:0-12765 GCA_034698045.1 Paramacrobiotus richtersi
TTCGTAATGTCTTTGTTTTTGTAACTTATTTCGCGAGAAAAATTATGGATTGGAATTGGGTTTCGTGGCCGCGTTCTGGTTAGGGGCAAAGAGACCATCTAGAATTCGTAGACAAATAAGCAGAAGGAAATATGCATTTTTGCAAAACACGGAAATTTCCGATTCGATCATGTGGGCGGCAGTGGCATACACATGACGAGGTTCAGCTCGGTACCCCATGGGGAGGGCTAGCCAGTTGTAAATTTGTAATTACTTTTTGTCAATCGAGCAAAAGTTTGGGGAATTATCCCGCTAATATCAATTCTACAATTTATTTTGAGATTGCACAAGTAAATATGAACAGTCCGCAGTGTAATGTGGAAAATCGCCCGATTCTGGGGTGGCAAGCACATTTCAGAGGGTTCGGCCCGTGACGAGCTGGATTAGTGGAAACGCGCACGTAGCAAAAAATTTTTCAAAATGCTGAAGTGAAATTCTTACAGTATGCTGAGTATGGACTGTATGGTTCTATAACTTCCACGATCTGTTAACTGTTTGTGTATCCTGAAGATCTGTTTTTTGATTATCTTCAAACAGTTTATTTGATAATGCCATCATAATGGGTCTGTGTACAGAGACCTATTTCGCCAACATGAAACACTTTTTTTGTGATTTTTTATAAAATCACCCCTTGAATATTTTTACCTCTTTAACCCCTTACCGTAATGTCAAGTTAACTGGTGTAGTGCCACATTAATTTGACCAAGATTGGTGCAAGCTCTGGATTATACCGAATTTTCATAGCAGTAACACCAGCAGGCGGACACTATCGGGAAGCATTTGTGCTGCTGCCGGAATTACTGGATAACAGTGTCTCTTAAATAGCATCGCATCAGACTTGATTCCGATCAACACGAAACCTGTAGCTGAGCTGTTTCACTATCAAAATACCGTTTTAGTTTGTCATCTGAACACCGGCCTTAGTGGTCACGGTATGCCGAAGGTGAACCAGTCTATCCCAGAACCCCCTGGGGGCTCTTCTCGGGTTCCTGGAGCCCAAGTGTGATTTTGCTGACTTTTTAGCTAACAGACATCGGCAATAGTTAGCTCTGAGTCTGATTCAGGAAGTTTTTGAATTAAAGCCGCGGCTTACCGAAAACTGCTGTGCAGCTAAGAAAGCGGTCGTCCGAACTCGGTCCGAGATTTTTTTCAACATTTTCAAAAAATTCCTTTTAAACAGCGCAAACTTCTTTGTTAGCAATATTAATTTAGGTTAGTAACGTATAATTTATTACTAAAATAAAAAATGATAGCGCGAGGTTTTACCGTTTTGGGTATTTCTAGTCCAATTTAGAAGGAAAAATGAGTGTTTTGAGGTCAACTGAGGGTGTTCCTGCCGGAATGCTCCCAGTCAGATCCCGTTTTCGCCTGACCCGGGTATTCCCATACGATGCTGTTACTTAAACGTTGCTGTACAACTTTACAAAACAACGAAACCACAAATTCGCACAAATAAACGTGTTTGGGAATTTATACAAAAGTGTTTCATGTTGGCGAAATAGGGCTCCGTAAGTGTCCGCGGAAGCGGATGACGAATCTCTTCTGTAAAGTTAGAAAGTTCTGTTTTGAGCATCATGTGAATGTGTGCGAGTCACTGCGAGGAATGCATTGTCCATGATCACGGCAAGGTTTGTGAACTGTCCCTCCTACTTCTCGAACATGATTGTTTATCGAAGGATTGTTATCGAAGGATTGTTCTTTAGTGTGTTATTAAATCCTACCTGAACTGGTTGGAGGATAGCGATTACGACTCCACATGCCCGTTTTGCCATCGTGCACTAGTCGACAGCGAATGCGTAAGTTAAATGGTGCCTAAGGGGTCGGTTTCCTGTATAACAACGTTGTTTGATACGGAGACACAAGGATCTGACAAGCACCACTCAAATCGGATTTGTGATTTATTTTTGACCATGGTTTTTGTTGTTATAGGCTCGCTTTTGACGTGTTACCATAAGTACACTAAATCGTGCTTGTAAATCGTACACTGAATCGTATTTCTTGGCGAGACAATTGCATTTTTTTGTATGTTTCCTATCTCTTTCATTGGTCCTGTCTGAACAGGTAACGAGAAATGCTCAACATTTTTTACTGCAGTTCTGATTACTGATTTCTTCCTTTCATATTGAGAACAACTGTTTTTTGGCCAAATTTGGATTCTCGGATGTTCATTTGTAATATGTTTGTCTGTATTAATTATGAATTTTTTTCTGTTTTAAAAAAAAATTATCTGTGAGGTTTTCAAGTATTTTCGCTTCTGTAGAAATTCGTCTTTGTTTTCGTTCTACTTTTTGTGTTGTAGATATGCATCGCAGCTGCCAGCCAACACGGCTCCCGCTGGCTACAAGTGCTACACGTGTTCGCAGTGTATCTTTCCCAAGAGCAATCTGGCCAGTCCGGTGGCGGATGCGCTGCGCCGGCAACTGGAAACCGTCAGCTGGGGACGCGCCGGTCTGGGACTGCCCTTGGTAAGCAACGGAGTAGTATTATTGATTTTTTTAACATTTTCCATTCTTTCGTTATTGGACTTTTTTATTTTATTTTTTCGAAATGTTGTTTGTGTTTGTTTGCTCTGATTTTGTATATTTTTTTCGTCTAATTTATTTTATATTGTTTTAGTTATTGAAAGGGTGACTGATTGTTTATTTGTTTATATTGAAATTGTATTTTTTCTCTCGTTTTTTAAATCGTATTTGTTTTATATGTTGATTTCATCTTCACTGTAATATGTTATTTTGAAAAGATAGTGAAATAATTTACAGTATTACTAAAATTACAGGAATCAAGTTACTTATGCCTGTTTTCGCGATTCGCTATCATACCTTGCGTGTTTTGTGTTGGTTATTTCGGAAAGCGTGCTCGGTTCTAAGTGGTCTGTTTTGTCTGTTAGTTGGACGAGAACGGCGCGACATCCGGCGTGAGCTACGGTGCACTAGACGAGGATTTCGTCACCACTCTACAACAGCATTCCGCGCATGTCGCGGGCCGTGAAACGACCATTTCCTTCGAAGCCAGCAAGGAGCATGCGAAAGATGCCGGATACGACCGTAAGCTACCTCGATTCCGCCATTTACCCTGTCCTATCGATTTCCGATTTTATTTTACTTACAAGTTAGACGCACATGTAGATTAGCTCGTTATTATAAGTGTGTGTACAAGAGGTATCAATAATTTTGTAGTGTTTTCTTATTGGTAACTTAATTTTTAATCGCATTCAAAAGAAATTAATGGGAATAAATTGCAGTATAATGTGTGATTTTTGAAATGAGATTTATTTGTAATTAAAATGGATTTTCGGTGGGACTGACTCTTTAATTTCGGTCGATTCCGGTAAATTAGTTACACGTAATGAATTTACTGAGTAAGTAATCAGGTTTTACTGGAACTAACCGATTGTAACTATTAATTCTAGTAAATGTTGTATACATTCCTTAGTAATAAAATTAGTATTAATTTGTAATTGCTATTTCGTTTTATAAATTACTTTAATATAGTTATAATACAACTGCAACAAACAGTAACATAGTTGTTTTTCCCCCCTTTTTATCGTGTTTTAATAAAGCCGATGATTTCCGTATGTTGGTTCTAGTATAAAACAGACCATAAAAAGGCTGAAAATATAACAATATTTTCAATTTCAACGCCGTTCGTATTTTGAATACCCATAATAATTATGTAGAAATCATGGAAAAAGTTCATACAGTGTGGATTAATTAGGTGACACAATGCGGCGTCTTGGCGAATCACACGACAACAATCCCATTCCGCCGGCATCAGCGCGCTACAGCCAGGCCGCCCACGACTCGGACAGTGTGGATGTCAAGTACAAACGGAAGCCCTTTGGCGAGTGGTTCCAGCGTCTGATCAGGTTAGCATACTGATGAAACAGTACTAATACAGTAAAAGTGTAGACGTAACGCGCCGAAACGCAGTAGAAATCATAGAAAATCGTAAACTTGTTGTAATGTATCGTTGCCCGTGTGTAGAGCCTACATTCCCCGTCCGACGGCCAACGACGCTAAAGCCGGTCTCCGCCGTCTGTTCATCAGCATCCTGGTCATTCTGGTGATGCTGCTGACCTTCGGAGTGCTCCTGACCAGCGTTAACCGCGCCCCGGGGTATGAGGAGCTCCAGGGAGAGGTGCTGGAGGAGGAGGGGGGAGCGGGTGGGCGCCCTGGGCGGGGAGCAGTCGCGCTGACGTGGAAAAATGGCGTTTTGGACGGTTTTGGCTGTGGAGAAGGTGAAAGGATGGATTTTATGTTTTATTCCTGTTGGCGGAGGGAGCGGCGGTGCCCGGGAAGGCGGGCGAGTGTTTCCGGGGGTGGGGCGTGGTTTTGGGGGTTGGTGCGGCGGGAATGGATGATCAGTTCTGAGGATTAATGTGGCGGTTTGGGTTTGTTTGAACGATGGATTGAGGTGTTGGTGTATCACGTGAACAGCGGGAATCGAATTAAAACGAGTATAAATGTTCTGTACTTGGGAATAACAGTTCAGATTTACTTTTCAGGCATCTATCTTCTGCATTGGGGTTAATGCTTTCGTTTTTGAATCAAGAAATTATTTTTTGATTTATTAAGAAAATTTGCGGTTTTCCTAATATTTTACCAAAAAAATGTAGTTTTTTGGTACAGATAATGTGATAAGTTTTTTTATAAGCAGAATATTAATTTATTGAAAATATGCACGTTGTGATGGATACGTTCAACTCTCAATCAGATACTGATGTCAGTCTATTGTCGGATAATCAGAATCGATAATTTGTTTAGATTTATCGTCATTCGCTTGTTAAGATGCACATCGGTTTCGTAGTTGCGAACACGCTTCCGCCTCTACACCACGCACACAAGTCATGGTTTATATTTATATATTATTGTGTTCTCTTAACATTTAGAGATGTTAAGCACGTAAAACAATAAAACTGGTTCACGAAGCATCATGGCCATTTAACGGCCTCTGCCGCACGGTTCACATGATTTGACCGCCTTGAAGGGCGCCGGAAACTCGGTGGGCGGGCCGCAGGGGGCGTTGCCAGTCAAACAGGGCGGCGGCTTGAACCTACGTGATAAAGGTCAACGTTGTTACGGAAAAATTACTGAGAATTAACCTGAAATTACGCTTTCCACTGTGAGCGTGCATGCTTTACTGTACGTTGTACACTGACAATTTTATATTGCTCTCTTCATAATCTGATATGTATTATTATTAACTAATTATATATCACCATTGTTGTTATCGTTCAACTCGTCATAATAATAATATAATTTGGTCGTAACATAATATTTCCTGCGTGTGTAATGATACGGATATATTTATAGGTATCCTTTATTAGTAAACACCGTGCTGGACATGGTATACGTGTGTAGGACTTGTTGGAACAGTACACACATATAGACTACACAGAGAGTGCATTATATAGCAGGGTTCTATGCAGACAGTGTGCTAGAGAACGAACGTACATGTAGCGCAACGAAGAAGGTGACAGAACAGCTCTAGGCAGTTATGACAACATCAGGTTCATGGTCGTGTGTTAGTAATATCGTAACAGTAATTAATTAATTATATAATCAGACATTTTTCATAAATATGTACTGTTTTAACATTTTTACAAAATGGAGCAATATGTTGCGGTTGGCTTACTTGGGCGCGCACTGGCCGCGCTTGGGATAGACCCGATCACTGGCCGGGCAGGAAGGCTCTCCGGGACGGGGCGACCGGCATCAGGGGTCCGCTCATCATACGGCTGGCCGGGATACTATAGTCCTTCCAGTTGTGCTTGTGCTCCTGGCACGTCTTGAACCTGATATTAGTATTTAGGTTATTTGTATCAAATTTGAGCACAATACACATATTATTATGTCAGGTTGATGTACAGAGTAATTGTAACAGTAATATTTGTAATTTTATTTGTTAAATAACCTAATTAATTAATCAATGAATCAGTTAATTAAATTTTAAATAAATGAATCATTTAAAAATAATTTACCAGAAACTTTGCACTACAAAGAGTGCAAGTATTTTGGTGACCGGTTAAATGAGAAATTGAGCAATAATGTTGATACTGACCATTGTGCATCGGTGATGAGTTGTTTGACCTCCTTGCTGCTAATGAGCATCTTGTCGATATCCACCGCCTGCACCAGCTCATCCTGCGTCATATACACCCACCGTACCAGTTTCATCAGATCGTTGAAGTAGGCTGTGCGTTGACAGCGATCATGGTTAATCCAGCGAACGGCCGCTTTGAACACATCCATCTCCGTCTGAAAAACCCAGAATAGTTTTGATAACATATCAGAACAAAATTGCATACATAAAGTGTGCGTATTTTCCTAATTTTTACGGATGTGTTATCTGTTTTATAAACTGTCTGTGTCATACTGTAGACACTGCGCCGAGTACTTGGAGACGGAGACGAGACATTTCAGTCATGGGACCATGACCTTTAACTAGTATCAACTTAAGTTGACGCGGATGTCGTCGTTACACAGGAGACGGTACACACGCTGGTACGGCCAATCCAGGAAACTGCACAACTGTACTTGATTGTAGAACTTCTCCACCCAGTGCCGGTAGACGAAGCGGACCAGTGCATGGCTCGCTTTTCACGGCTTTTTCTGCTATCTAAAAATGCACAACAAACACGTTTAGCTGGAATGGATCGTTTGTTGCTTTTCTTCAGGCAAAACAATTATCTAAAAAATTAATACTGCTTTTTTAATCTTAATCTTTACGAACAAAACCAGCCTTAGTTTTGGTAAAACAAAACCAACTTGGAAAAGTTGCTTAAAAAAGTGACAGGTCATTATTAAATGCAATCCAGGAAGCAATCACTTATAAAGCTGGGTATTCTTTATGGTCTCATTTCAAAATGAAAGGTCTCTAGCAACTCTTAAACTAGAAAACTGACCCTAAAGCAATAGTCTGTTATAAGAAAAACGTTAGCTAACGATTTGTTAACGTAATGAAGCAGCAGTGTTCGCCAACCAACCTCCAACATAATAGCCAGATTCTCATCCGCCATCACATGCGTCATCAGTCTCTGACACGCGTGGATGATCGTCGACATCTTGAGATACGTAGCCGCTTGAAAGACCGGATAAAAGTTGAAGTAATTCAGCCTGCATCGTGCCGTGTACATGTAGTTGACAATCTGGCAGACAGCCGGCGCTTCCAGACAATTATCCAGACGGACCTCAATGAGCTGTTTATGGGTACCGCAGCCGGGTCCCTTGTTGGCTTCGTTGTGAATGTAGTTGTTCATCCGTTCGGATGAAGCACACAGGACGTAACGGTGGGCCAACGCTTCACCGTTGCCGGCTTTTAATGAGACGTCGTGGAAGTGGTTGCGTTTGTGGAAGTCTTGGACCACTTTACCGACACTCCACAGGATCTCGTCCTGAAAGAGCATTCAGTTTAAGGAGTAGCCTACTGAGTATGGGGTTTTAGGCTATTAGGTTAGTGATATGGTTTAGTTTTATAGCTTAGCCTTATTGCATGAACTAATATACACAGCACAAGTGAATTCTACATACAGTCTGTACATGCTAGGTTATCATTATAGAAAGTGCTCAGCACTTTGGATTGTCTAGAATTTAATAGTAGTAGACTCACTCGAATTACCGGTGATTAATCTGTTAAGCGGAGAATCGAAGAATGAAATCCCTCAACATCATTATATGTTAGTTTTGACCAGAATCAGAGAAAGGTGATGAAAAAGGCCAAAAGGTCAAAGACAGTCAATTGCTGTGTTCAGTTGCCTGAAACAGGACCAGAACGCCTGCATCACAGAAGCACATTAGTCCGTAGACGAGAATCCAGAAAGAATCTTTTAAGGTAGCACGAAACGCTGAGAATGAAAAGAATGATGCAACAGTTTAGCAAATGCTGCTTGTAGTAGTGCAGAAAAGAGGTGGACCATGCAAGCTGAGCTTCAAAACAAGAACACGAGAAAGACAAACATGTTTCCATACAAAGTCATTCCGTACCTGTTCGCGTGTTATGCAGACATAAGCATTGTCAATCTCATTGGGATCAATAACTTCCGGGATCTCCACACTCATCGTCAGTGTCTCGCGCACATTCTTCGCCTTACATCCCGCTAGCTTATCCGGTTTGAAGTCCGTCTTATTACACGTCGGCGGCTTTACCTTATTAGGATTGGGACACGGCGCTTTGGCCTTGGGTTCCGGCGGCCGTTCATCCAATGGTTTGATGTTACAGACCGTCGTGCTCACCTGCTTGATGGTGACACGACTACAGGGACCCACGCCCAACGGGGTGCTCGGCGTGCGCATGGCACAGGCGTCTCCGCCGCACGCCATTCGAGGTTGATTATGGAATTACACAGATGAGAGATTCGTTCATGCGTTTGGAAGATCAAGATAACTCGGGGGAAAGGGATGGGTTGTTTGTTTTGAGGTGAGAGTTAGCACAAAAGGATCGCGCTAACGCGCCATCGTAGTACTTGGGAAAGTTGTGGGATAAGCTCGCTGTTTGCTGTGTACCGTAGCAACAGTTACCGTTTCTCCAGTGCTTGCCTGCGAGTACAAGTTCCCGAGAAGTACTATGTGCGTTTCGTTTAATTTCGGTTTAATGTCGCGCAGATCGTTGCACACATCGAGGAACCAAGCATATCAAAATTCTTTCTTAATCTGATTGGCGGAACTGATGCCAGTGTTTTATTGACCGTTCGTAAGACTCGAGAGTTCAAAAGCAAAGGAAACGCTGTTACGAGATTTCTTGCTCTTTTTTCGGTTCATCAGGCCTAGCGTATTTGAAAACGTCGTCGACTTTTTCATCGTAAGCTTCTGTTGTCTAAAAAGAATCCTTGATCGGTACAAGCTCTCGACTCGATTTCCTATGATTACCCAGAACATACCAGCCAGCTTGTAGCATTTTCGGATGAATATGTTCATAGTACTTGTTGCAGCGGTCTTTAGCCAGTCCAATGAGGAACCGTGGGGATTCAAAAAGAATCATCCCCGATGATGCGAGGGTTTGCCCAAGACCTCCGGTACTTTCCACAGTCGCTCTGAAAAGACTCTTTGTAAACGTTTCGTTATATTAGTTGGTGCATAATTCCTACCGTCCTCCAACGTAGATCAAATCGAACAATCCATGGTACTTTGACTTTTCACACAGTTTCCCATACGGTCCGGGAGAAAGGAAGATAAACTTGTAATTCTTCGTTATCGGTTCGCTATCACCTATGGAACAGTCAGTTGTGAGGAGTAAACAGTGTGACCTTTCGCTCTTACCGCTGCATTCGGTGATTTGAGCGGGATGGTCGAGTTTCTCGAAGTAATCTAGTAGGAACAGTTCGGAGATCTCCGCTGAAGACAATAAAATCGTTAAAAAAAACGGTTAATTGATCACGAATTTGAATGCAGGAAATGCAGCGTACGATTGTGTCGACATTGTTGCAGAGCTTCCGGTGCTTTGCTGCATCGGTTCCGGTTCCGAATGCAATGTACGGACTGGTTAGCATATCGCCCCAAAAACCTTGCATGCTGTAGTTTGAATCTTTCTGCAATTTGTATTACATGCTGATCAGAATTAATGTCTTCTGTTGTACATAATAATAACGATTAGTTTTGTACTTACGGTGAAAACGGAGAAATTGGAAACCAGCGTTGGATTCTGGTGAATACAAACACTCTCATATCGTAACTCAAATGCCATCCCGGTTTCTCTCCATCTAAAGTACTTGGTTGCCGTAATAACATTTGCCTGTGTAAGAATGCAATAGTTCACTTTGGAACTTTCACGTTTACAATGGCGGATTCGAGATTTCGTGATTACATCAACGCACTCCAAGTTCGCACAAATTCATGGAAAAATCCCAGTCGAAAGCTCCGATACGGTGATCATATCGGCGTTCCAGGTCGCGTCGAAGTCTGTTTTCCCTATAAAACGTTGCAGTGGAAACGTTTACCACAAACCACCAGGAAAATGGTATTTGGTCAGAAACTACAGATGTTTAAGAGCAAAAAGGTATGACAGAACTCAAAGCGGCCGATTGATCAGATATGAAATTTTACCAGCATTTCGCGAGGTTGACCTTTGCTGGAACTGGTTCACTCCAATCGGCAAAAAATGAGCTCCAGTTCGTCGCGTTCGCGATACTATCAACAAACGTTGTCGCATCGGAAAGGTCACAAGAGAGACAGAGATTTTGTACTTTCAAATTTGTCAGGTCGAACTTGTCACCGCGGTGGGTAGTCGCTTCATTGGCCGCCAGTCTACAAAACAGTACTGTATACCGTAAGTTTAGAAGATCAGCTACACGAAACAAACCTGATAAGTTCTTGACACTTTTTTGTCAAATAAGTCAGTGTTGGCTCCCGAATCTTCAGATTGCCATACAAGTCCAGAAACATCTCCGTCTTTGCTGAAAACGCGATAAATTCAATATCTCGAAGCGTAAAAATGAATCAATGTTTGCAACACACTCCCAAGATTGAGATTTACTATTGAAATCATTGACGAGTGGTGAAATCGTTCTGATACCTCGTGGACTGAGTACAGCAGGGTCCTCAACAGTAATGCTGAGCAGCAGGATATCGCGCGCCATGTTCTCTGCTAATGGATTCAGCAAATAGAACTACATAAAAGCGGTGATTAAAATCTCGAAAATGAACGGCAAATATGAACAGAGCTTACGCAAACATTTCGAAATTCTTTTGAGTCTAACTGTGCCATGCTTTTTAGAACATGACCACAATCGGCCGCAGCACAGATCAACGCATTGAACGACTGTTTCGAATCTATAAATTAGAAACGGGAAATATGCATGAAACGATCAATCGAATGAAATGCAATGCACACTTGTGCGAGTTCCTGACGTGCTGCAGTTTTGCGATAACAAATCGATTGCTGGGGTAATTCCCCAATAAGCCACTATTCCATGACTGGAAAGCGATTTCGTAGCCATGTTTCATCAAATTTGACAAAATCCGATCGTACTGTGAAGAAATTCTATGATCGAGTTTTAGTGTACAAGTTAAAGAGAGGCTTGTTGAATGTCGATAGAGAACCGTAACAAACACATGGAAAACACAAATTATTATGCTGTCCGATGATTCGAATGCAAGTGTTGCTACGGAACAACAACGAGTTCGAAAGGTTGCTTGAACAGGAAGAGATTTGTTTAGAAGCGCAGTCAAATATTAGACAAAGCGGCCGCTTAAATTCTTTTAGAAACAGTTTAGTACACGGTGTTCTAGACGCCAACAGCTTTCTTCAGTGCGTCAAACGCCCCACCAGCCGTTCCCTTCAGTTCTTCATACTTTTTCTTAGCGGCCTCCGTGAGGTCATCCAGCTGGTTAGCCGTGATATCCCCCATAGCGTCCAGTCGGGCCTGGGCCTCGTCTTCCTTCTTCTTCTTTTCCTCTTCATGCTTCTTCTCCTCTTCGTGTTTCTTCTCTTCCTCGACCTTCTTCTTGTGCTCTTCCTCGTGTTTGGCCTTGGCCTGGTGGAGCGCATCACCCGCGGCGGTCTTAACAGTTTCCGCCGTATCCTTAACTTTATCTTTCACTTCCTCAGCCTTCTGGGCCGCCGCGTGGTCCTTGGCATCTTGGGCTTTGTGTTGGACTTGTGTCCAGCGTTCTTTGAACGATTCCTGTCAAAACACAATTGCGGAGGTTGTGGTACAAGAACCCGCTTAACGGTTTTGGACGTACGATAAAGCCGTTTGTTCGGCCGATGCTTTTTTGCGAAGATTCACCTGTGTATCGTCGATGGCTTTCTTCGTGTCGTCCTTGGTCTCGACGGCCTTCCCGGCTACTGTTTCGTAGGCACTGCCCATGGATTCTTTGATGCCGTCCAGGAAGCCCGCCATGGTCACTGTGAGCAGCGTAGTGAATAGTAAGAATAACACGATGCGATGCATAGTTGATAATGTGTTTTTTTTGATGGGTTTTCAAAGTAGTGCAAGTTTGGTTTTCTGATTTCGGAGAAATGGCAGTAAGAATTTGTTGGTTAGACTTTCGTCGCTGCAGCCATTTTCTATCGTAACTAGGGAAACTATCTGCCGGTACGGAAAGAAATATTTACCATTGAGGTCACTTACGGCATGTGTTTCGCTCTGGGTTTCGTTCAAGAAGTGGCGAGAAAGGCTGAATTTTGTTGTTGAGTGTTTCAAGCAATACAAAATCAGCGAAGAAAACGCTGCGCATACAGTGAACAGTACGATGATCAGACGTCTGCAATTATTAAGAAAAGAAACGTTTTAAATTATTCTAGTTTCAGACGGAGAAGAAAACTGAAAAGTTCGCAGCTAAGTTACAGGTACGCAGCTGCCCTGTTTTCACCAATTGTTGTGACGTGGGAAGAATATAGCCTTAACGACCACACTATTCACAACTAATTCTTTTCCACAAACAAAGCGCAGTCTTAGTTTAGTTTAGTTTAATTGTTTCACGTCCACAGATACAAGGGAGAATTCCCTTATTGAAAATCTACAGACACATTAACAGATGAGCACAATGGACAATAACGATTACAACAACAGTTAAGAAACAAATTCACAAGAACAGTTCGTCCAAAACAACAGACGTTCACAATAATGAAGGCAGATAGTCGGCATAAAAATTATCCTTCATCCACTTTAAGGGGAAATTCTGCGAATTGTCATAAGTAATAGCGAAATCACAACAGCCGAGCATCTGTAAGCTATTTACTAGCCTTCGTTGTTGTTTATGATGACCAGAACGTCGATAAACAGTGTCC
>JAQGAU010003684.1:0-12764 GCA_034698045.1 Paramacrobiotus richtersi
TTAACACGCGTGGCTCCATCGGGTCTTTTGCCGTCTTCCCGCACGTAGCCAGCAGGTTCTGGGCAAGCTTCAATTCCCGCGTTCCTTAGCGATCGTAGCACAACATCGTTTACGCAGTTGTGCCGAGATTTCCAAAGGCCCGCACTCATTCTGCACGCCAGGCCATGTAGTCCATCTTCGGTCACTTCCTTTCTGCAGTTATCGCAATTATGCTGTTCCACAATCTTTGCTCCCAGCCAAACACCGATGCATACCCTGAAAGACTGATCATCCAACCAGTTACCAAACATTTTTGAAGGGAGGGCATTCAACCACGGTACGACAGTATTCTATCCAGAATCATGGCCGCCAGGAAGTCTGGCAGCAATTTGGCCGCTGTGTCGGCCACCGCGGCCTTGATTTCGGTCGGAGGGCGGACATGCTGGACAGTGGCCGTCTACGTATAAATGCAATGAATTAGCACATTCAAAACTAAACGCAGTGCTTGACACACCGCTAGCATATAGTGGGAAAATAGTGTGTTGGTAAAACGACAAGAAACAAAAGATGTTCTCTTCCTTATACAGTCTTATCACGCCACTCTGGGACAACAGCACAGTGCGACGGCGCGTTCACCCGCGCTCAATTTTATGGCCCTATTTTATCATTTTTCCTAATCAGTTTTTTGTCCCGCGTTAACAAAAAACTTTGGGTCAAGATGTTCTTGAAGGATTCCCGTAGGAGATGTTCCAAACACGAACAAGGCAGGTTCTAGACCGAGTATAAATAGTTGTGCAGAGATTCGCACAGGAAGCACCTGATGCCGCCAGTAGCATCACTTAGTAAAGTACACCCAGGCAGATTATTTCTGGTTTAGTATATTACATTGCTCTGCTTGAAAACCCAGCTGGGAGCCGTGCAGCATCACCTCTCATAGACCTCTATGCTAAAAACTGACACCTGAAAAGCGCCCGTAAATTTCCGGGAATAATTTCAAGGTGTCCGAAAGTAGTTATTTTATTGAAAGACATGTTAAAGAAGTAGTTTGCAAGGCCAAACAAGAAATATATTCCATCAGCATTACAGGAGGTGCGGTTTGATTACGGTCGTTTTTCACAGCATGCTGTGAATCAAGTCCTGGATCTCGCAGGATTAAAGCCCGCTTCCGAGCCAGGTTCTCTTGCACCATCTCATCTTTGAAGCAGAAATAGTAGAACAGATGCCCTGAAGTGATCCTGTGTCAAAGTCGGCCCCGAATAATGCAATGCTGCCACGGGACGAAAGGTCAAAGGATGCTTAGCAGTGAATGATCTGTACCTGCGCTGGCCACGCCCAAACAAGAGGCCAATATTTCGAAAGGTCGCTTTTTTTGTATAATCTGATAGAGACATGGTTAGATTACAATGCTAACACCGCTATTTGACAATAGAATCACTACGGAATTTTGTACGAATTTTTGAATAGGAATCGAGACACGGCCACCCTTGGGTCTGACTGTTGTTCAACCCTGGAGGTCCCTGAAATAAATAGTGCCAAAACTCGGAGTGAGCTCAGACGTTTTGTATCTATGGCGCAAAAGATGCAGAATAAAACTGGCGATCGCTCAGAACTTTATCGAGTTCTCTTGCTATGAGTTGTGACGCATGGGGCGGTCGCAAGCAGGTTGTCCCAGAGTGGCGTGATAAGACTGTACAGCTAAAGGGTAGTACACAATTAAGCCGAGGTGGAAACCGCGCCGAGTACGAGTTGGATATGTCGACCGGGAAAGTAAAAGGTCCGGTACGTTCTTGAAGCGGCAATAAACCGTTCGATTACCTATCGAAGGAGCCATATGCAACCAGAGCGGCCAGAACATGGACAACACACGCCACAGCAACTTAAGACCAGCCACTGTTGTTGTTTTGAATCAACAAGATCAACGATCAATGACAAATTCTTTGTTTGAACTGCTTTATTCGGTAATACGGTCCTATCGGGCTTATGCCAAATAAACAATCAACGATGGGATCTTTTGATATCTGATCGCATTGCAGCCTTCCAGCCAGCCATCGCTGCCGCCAGCTCGTCCAAGATGCCATAAAAGTACTCGTCTTCCCTGCTGATGTGACAGTTGGATGCCACCACCGACACTTGATCGGTCTGACGGAGACCCAGTTGGCCACGAACTGCCAAGTTGCGCAGGACATCCGGAAGGCACAATGATCGGTCGTTGGTGCTCGAGAGTGATGCGACGCGTACGGTCCGTAATACGTACACTTATAGAAAGGGGGGCCAGTGGGGTATGCGTAAGCATACCCGTGATTACATTTGTCGCACGGGTCAGGCAAACGACAGTCCGGCCGAATGTTCACGCACAACATCCCGGACAGCAGTGCGTCCTGACCACTAATCTTTTCTTGGCCCGGTGTGTGGATGAGGGTGACACCCTAACATGTGCTTCATGGGGAAGAATCTACGGCAGAACATGAAGCCGGCTGGAAGCACCGCAGGCTCTCATCAGCCATGGCCCAGGGCAACAAGCTGGTCATGACTCATGACCGCCGAGAAGAAGACATAGTTACGATGCTACCATTGTTATTTCCGCGACACGGCATGTGCGAAATTTAACTGCATACGGTCAACCAAAGGTCACTCTGAACTTTGCGCACTGAATAAGCTTCGTCCTGAGAGAATTATTCGGATTATCGCATCGAGTTATAGTCTTCTGCTCAGTACATTTTCGAGTCTGTTTGTACCTGACAAGATTCTAATATTCGGCGGTCGATTGCTTTACAGTACAATTGTACCCTACTTCTATACTGGTTGTGCATTCCGAGAGACACTCTTGTGATTCACTCCAGATTTGTTCTTTTTTACCGCTCAGGCGCATCATAGACGCTAGCCTAATCATGTGCATTTGGTTGATGATGTTTATGATTTATTATTAAGTATACGTATGATGTTGGTAGTTGGGCAAGCACGGCATTCTCGTTTGCGCCCTGTGTGTGCAAATCTTCTGGCAGACTTGTTCGTAACTGGTAGTAAACCAGTTGCCGAAAGCAACAGTGGACACTGGACACAGCTGTCACCGCCTTTTTCGTACTATTTTTAACGTTGCACCAACATTAACGAACACTGTATGCCTGCGCTTAGAGATTTGTTAAGAATTTCTCAAACTATGACATCACTCGGAACACACCAGAAAGCAACAAAGTATTCGAGCTAGACAGCTGACAGAACATCGTGGAGAAGAGCGCTAAGGTGAGCAATTCCGAATGCAGCGTAAGACACCTGAAAACTGCAGGCACAAGAAAACACGTCCGTTAGAAAGTTGTTCTCGTCAGTACAAATGAAACATGCTAATGAACCAGTATGCAAACACACAGCGCCAGGGACGACGGACGGACGGTCCTACATGGCCTCGGGGCCGGGGAGGTCGTCCAAGACGGGAGGCATATGCAGGGTGAGCGCGTACTGGAAAAGGCGCGGCATCTTGCAAACATCCAAGGCGGACAGATTCTCTTCGGTCCATTTGGGTGATCGATATCGATGGAAGATGCTCAGCGGTGGATGCGGAGTGGTGAAGTCACCCAGAACCTATGGAAAACACTGCGTTGCACAGACTGGCGGGTAATAACGCTACCGACTGCCTTACATGGAGTATAGCATAGCGCTCCGCTGACTGATGACGGACAGCATGCGACACCCAGTCGACCACCCGCTGGACGTCAAACACCGGCAAATGGCTCTCGGCAGCTTTCCACAAGTCCTCCTGCACCGAAGCCCAGCCCACGACACCGGAAAACCGCAGATCCGGAATGCTGCAGTCGGGTATAATGCACTGCTCGAGCAGCAGTCGACGGCACAACCCCCCATCCATCGCAGCCGCCAACCTTTCCGCATCACACCAAAGCGCCCAGTCCAGGCTATCGTGGCCCAGGTCGCACTTAAATGCCACCACCGTCACTGTCTGCTCAGCCCGAATGACACCCAGCTGGCCGCCAATTACCGCTAAATTACGCAGTACATCCCATAAGACATTTGGGCCACCGTTGATGAGGGTGATGCGGCGCGTCTGGTCGTTGACGCACTTGAAGAGTGGAGCGGCGGTGGGGTAATCATCCCACTGGGAACTACATCTGCCGCACGGTCTCGGCCCAGGCCGAATGCACGGGATATAGCTCAATCGAATCTCCCCGGGCAACATCCCGGAAAGCAACGCGTCCCAGGCACCGCACACCCGCCGGAACTGGACGCGGTCCATGGTGTCCAGATGACTGAACACTTCCTCCATAATGTGCTGGGGCAGACGCGGCAGGCTCCACTCCCATCCGTGGCCGCTCTTCTCCACCGCACCACAACCACTCAACGCCGGCCAATAACCGCACCGATCTATCGGTTTCGTGTACCACTGCATGTGTAACTTGGCAAGGTTCCCTTCTGCCGACCGGATTCTGTCTTCCTGGAGACAATAAAAAGACGCGTTCAGGAAACGTCGAAAATACTGTACAAGCACAATATCAGTTGAAAAGTAAGGTATTCGTAATGCGGGTAAGGTAATGGTTGATTACATGTTACAGTATCATGTTACGAACTTTGGTATAGACTTTGATCTTATGACGCATGTCGCATAGGGCAACTAGAGACTGTCAAGGGCACCTTGGTGTATTGCATATAACTAATTTGCATTCTTATCTTTTTTCGCACATTATATATTCCAGTTTGCATTCCTGTTTTCCCTTTGATGGTCCGCTATATAACTTGAAGTCGTGCTGTTGAGTTTAGTCTATCATAAGTATTCTACGATCCAGTCTGCTTTTCCAGTCCTATTTGTTGCGACTAGGCCACTTTTAACACATTCCGTGGAGACACGCCCGTAGGTGGTACAATACACTTTGAGATGCAGCCTTACTCACTCTGACTCACCATACTACTGCCTACAGTACGGGACGACTGCAGAAAGAGCAGCTCTTCACTGCTTATATATATCGGCCACACTCGATACAAATACGACATGTGATTCCTCAAGTGGCGGCAGAAGGACAGCACTGAACTCTCGGGCATCAATCCAGCGAGACCAACACGCTGCGGACACACTGACCCGATGACAAAGTCGCCCTGGCGGATGACATGGGAATCTAGATCTTCGGACGAGGGCGGCAGACGCAGTTGATTATAGTCGACGACTTCAAGTCGCACGACGCCGCGCTGGCTCACATCCACAAAGGCCAGCGATCGACTGTCCCTCTCCGGGATGTCGGCTGTAATTAGCATAGCCGGCAGCCACAGCCAGAAGCGCTTCGGGTCGGGGCGCAGCAGTACCTCCACGGCGCATCCAGGTTCAAATTCCCTCGGGCAGTTCGAAATGTAGCGGAAGGCTGTGCCGTACTCCACGGGCTGGCGTCGTTGGCCCGCGCAACCAAAGTCCACCACGAGGCTGTCAGCGTCCGCGTCCACTACTGTCCCATGCTGGAACAGCCCGTCGTCCCCCCGCACATCCACTGCATTCCAGTTGTCGACGCGGCGACGGTATCCACTGTCCTTGTACAATAATCGCCAGCGTGGCATGCCTCTACAACAACAATCATCAGCTGACAGCTAACATCACGCAGCATTCACAGATCCTTTTCGAAAGTACGTGTCACAACCGATAGCAACTCTCCACGAAATTGCTGCAGGTGTACATCGACTGCGTGGAACAATGGGTGGTCAAGAAGAAATTGTTATTTATTGCTGCCTCCGCCATCTTTTTCGCAATATTGATTCGGCTGCGCGTGTTTGTCTGTTCGAGTCTCTGGTACTTAACCTGTTTTTGATTATTGCATGCCGGTTGTTTTCCCATCGCTAAAGTCTAGCCGGGACAAATTAGAACACTTCTTGGAAAAATGTGTTAATTCAGTGCGACTTGGCCATAAATTGTAAGATTTAGGCTGCGCTTAAATGTTGAATTGGGATTGTATAGTATTGCGAAGGATTAAGAAATCCATGATTTTAATGCACAAATTTGTTTTTTGCTTGATTTCGCTTTGTGAAAGATTTTTTAGCCGCTTCAAACCTTCGGCTGCCGTCTTTTTCTGCGCTGCAGTCACTACTCGGTCAGCTCAAAAGCTGGTGGATTATCCGTTCCCGGTTCAACCGGCGCCGACGATACTCTGTGGAACCACTATTGTACCATGCCATGATTCCCTTATAAACATCATGACGATAATCTGGAACGACTTGACCATACTAAGGAATGCTATCGTTCACTGGACGTTTTTAAGTCCTCTCTATCTGATATTAATTGGACCGGCTTAAACTGCATATTAGAACAGCATTATGATTGTTCTTTGTTTTATGCGTAAAATGCTGCGTATTGCAAGGACTGTTTTCTTTGATACCAGGTGTTATGACTTGTTTCTGATCGTACATTGCTTCCTTTTTTTGCTTTATTTTATTTACTGTCTTCTGTGTGAAAGGGGTGAAGGGAAGCGATTGCTCCATTTAGATGACATTAAACTCCTATCTCTACTATTACAGTTAGAATTATGTATTGCTCACCAAAGTCGGCTGCGTAAGTCAGGAACCAAGTACGTCGCACGGAACGTAGCTGATCCAGACAAAAGACACACGGCGATCGTGTTGGAGTTTTGGCCAAACTAACAGCCAGCGCACATCGGGAAAATGGTAAGTAACAGCGGCAATATAAATGCTAAAATAATCCGCGTGTAGACAGGGTACAAACGGATGTCGCTACCAAAAAACTGCAAAATTGTCAGTGTGTATCTGAGAGTTTCTCGGCCAGAGCTGCTCAATATATACCTATCATTCCATGTCGTGTGTTAAAATCACGCTCGATTTTCGTGATTTAACAACTAGGTGTCACGACGGTGTGTCACCCATAGACTTCCATGATGTGTTTATTGCTGTACCATGGTATATGTAGCATGATTGTTATGAGCGCTTGGTGTAACTGCACTGCATTGTGAGTCGGTGTGAGACGGTATGTATCTGCAATGCCGGCTTCGCGTTCATCGTCGTGATCGCGCAGTTACGGAGATTGAGCGACTACATAACAATCTAAACATCTGCTCAAGCCAAACGAAAACAGCGCTTTGTGTAACTGCTTTATGTACGTGTAAAGAGAGCGCAAACGGCCACCATACAAACCGGGAAATCGCCAACGTCAATGATTGACGGTCAATCTCGGCAAGAACTGATCAATCCTGATTTCTACCCATTGAAACGCATGCATGGTTTGTCTTGTATTGAGTAGATGTTCAGACTTCCGATCTGACCACTTGAGGCTAGACTCCAGTCAAATCGGAAGTTTTGCGCAAAAGAGTGCCACTACACGGATGTATACAGTAGAAAGCACTCTTATAATGCGTCTGAAGTGAAAGATGAATTTCCATTGTACTTTTGTCCGTTTGTGCGCGCAGTGAGCGGTTGTTCTGCAATACGGTAAAAAAGTTTAAACAGATCCAGAGATGCCGCTTTGAGAATCCACGTTTCCATCTAATTTCTTTGGACGATATATCAATAAATGCGCATAAATGTGATGATCTTTCTGAACCAGTTTCAGCCGAACGTAGGGCTGTGAAATGGTAAAATGAATTTTAAATTTTTTAAAATTCATTTTAAAATTTCACAACCGTCCATTCCGGCGGAAACTGAGCCGAAGTTTGAAATCACTAAAAATCGACGTGATTGCGCGTCTGTGCGCCTATAAGATGATGATGAAGTTGATGAACGCGAAGCCTGCATCTTAGTACTGCTTGTACGGCAGACATACAATAATGCTGGTCTATCTGGCTGCTAACTATGATACACGTCCGGTGAGTCAACACGTCTATCAGTTAATTACCATTCAACAGCGAACGAAATCAATTCACTAAGAATTAACTCATCAAGACCACTGAGATAATGTAAATTTTTTCAATGATTTATATAGTACTAGTTCCTATTACGGAACTCCGTCCCGGTATCACGAAATCTCCCAAACCAAACAAGCCCCACTCGAATAGATTATCGGATAGAGCATAGCTCAGAACGGTTGCACATGACATTTGATTTTGAAAGAAACCCACGGGCAGTACGAGGCAGAGAAAAAATAAATTTTTGTGCCTCACACATACGATATTATGTGCGTAATACAACCAAACATTTTCAAGCGTTGCTGTGATCAGATTTATATAATCAAGAAATCGCGAAAACAATTGCAACTACAGAAAACAACCTGTACAGTTGTACTAGTCCCGAGGATTTAACTTTAATAGAAAAAACCGGTAAACCGTACACACTACAGTTTTTCTGCGTTCGGTCTTGCCGATAAGGTTGTGCACTGACAGATTAGATAGCGTAGCACTAACCAAAACCGATAATTTTTTATTCTCATAATTTAGACATTTGAAAGTCGCAACAGCAAAACTAATTTCTAACAAGTTCCCGGGACATGACAACAAACACTATCGAAATCCGAAAGGATTTCGCACTGCAAAAGACTGATTGATCGAACTAAAGAAAAACTAAGTTTAAGACGGGAATTCACGTTTCCCCAGTACCTCTTGAAAATCCTGGAGTGGCTTTCAAAATCCTGGACTGACTGACCTAGCATCATTGCAGCTTTTGTCAGAATAAATCTTAATTTTTAACAGCTAACACATTTGCGCCACGCGTTATGGATTTCTGAATACATTCATTACATTACGTTTAATTAACCCGAAGCAGAACGATTAAGACCAATAATTTCAAAAGGTGGATATTTGCTTCAGTTTAGAATGTTCGACCTGACGCAGAGCAAAAGAACAATAATGTCAGAAACGTGATATTAATTTCCTTCAATACATGATATACATCTACCAAACGTTTAACCTGAAAATGAGTGAAAAAATATTAACAGCAATATTAAAAACGGGATCACCTGCTGCGGTAGCGAACGTAGTAGACCTAAGACAGAGCGAAATAACAATAACATTAAAAATGTGATGCCGACCGTTTTACCTGAAGTAAAATGAATCAACTACAAATTTTGTTCGAATTAGTTCTGAACACGGATCAAGAAACTCTGAGGAGACTGCCCAATGTGTTCCTGAAGCAGATTCAGGGTAGAACGAAACAACAATAATATTCAGATTATTATTTAGGCAGGGTCCGTCAGGATTTGCATCGCAACGTTGTGGATTCCGGCGCAGAATTTGCCGGTGACTGCACCGCTGTTACTGAAGGTTCTCTTTAAAATTTCGAAAACATGCGATGCTCGTGGTTTGTTATATAATGCTCTGACAAATTTCACTACCTGAACTGCTGACTGAATTAAAGTGCATTTAAAATGACTGCAACTTCTAACAAAAAACAGTAATCACATTCAGGTGTTCTGGTATTCCTCATGTGACCAGAATAAAACACCGAACAACTTTCCCCTAATCTTTAAAAATGTTACGAAATAGAGAAATCTCGTTGAAAACCTGCTGTTTGACCGGTAAAACCCGGCGCTGATGGCACAACTGCTCGGCGGAAACCGCCTTGCCTTGTGAACCTGCTGATCCGTGGTTATGCGTGCGGAGAACGGAAAGTACGTCCAGCTAAAAGTTTTCGACTCGAAAGCCTTTTTCCCGCAGAATTCAATTTAAGGGTCATCCCGACATTTTTGCCTGAGTCCGTTACATTTGAGGAGGTCCGTTTCAAGTTGATTTTAACCGGACACTTTTGCTCCGAACTAATGGATGATTAGTTTCATCCGAACGATTTTTGCCGGATCCTGTGAACGGTCGGTTTCCACAAGCAAAGTGTCCGGTTCAAGCCGTTTGGCGAACAAAAATGCTCTCCTGATCCCCCGCGGCAAACAGGCCCCGATGACCTTTAGATCAGGGCACTCAGAAAGAAATTTCTATGGTAAACAAAACTTACGCCGGGCAAAGTTTTGTCCTCTGGAGGGTTTTACCCTCCGAACGATGTTGTCAGTTACAAGAGAGCACTAATAACATGCAGAAACGCTTTTTTATCAAGTCCGCCTAACAATCAAGAAAAGTCCTAAGAAAAAAACTAAGCTCAACGACCAAGGATCTACGACTCGACTGGAACTGACGAAACACTGTAGATAGCGAAGTACACTCAATTAAGAGTGTGGAAACGTAAACGTTTGCAATGACGGATCAGACCGGAAATTTGTTTTGAAGAAATATAATTTCTGGAATCAGTTAATTCTGAACACGGATCTCAAGAAACCCTGAGGCGGCAGCCGAAGGTGTTTCTTGTATTCTTTATTGCGTTATTGGTGTACATACTGCAACATTGACAGTACACGTTAAACGAACAAACAATAATCCCTGAACACACAGTTACCACAGTCTCGTGGAGCTGTTCGGCATTATCGGTGGTCCGCATTTCCTCTCTGGATCTGTAAGGAAATATGCTGGCGAAGAAACTCGTAGGTCCCGTTTAACTTGTGGCGGGTGTTGGGCCGATGTTGGCCACTGCGTGGCTGCTGCACCAGATAATCATGGTTAATACGAAAGAATGTACCACGCAGTGCATGTTCCCGATGGATTGTTCTGATTACATACTATCCCATGCCCTTATGAGAACCTTTACAGTAGTGTAGATAACGAACTGACGGTAATATCCAGTCGTGCCACTGATCTTCTGGTCGTGGTCCCGCTCGGTGTGTGTGCGTATGAGGGCCACACCAGTATGCTTCGTCAGGGCAGAACTTGACTGGCTGGAATCACCGGCAGGCCCCCATCAACTAGTTGGGAACAAGATGGTCTTGACCGTCAAGAAGAAGATCAGCAGAACTGGTAGTAACGATGCTATCATTATCACTTTCGCGACACAATATTTCCGCAGTTTAGCTGCATTCAACCAACACAAGTTCACTGTGAACTTTGTGCGCTGAATGAACTTCGCTGAATGAGAATTATTCGGATTCTCGCCTCGACTTCTGGTATTCTGTTCAGTACATTTTTTACTCTGTTTGTGCCTGTACCGTCTGGACCTGACCAGATTGTAATATTCGGCGGTCTTGCTTTACAACTGTGCCCTACTGTACGTTGTGCATTTCGAGAGACACTCTTGTCAATCTAGATTTGTTATGTTTCACCGCTCAGATGTATGAAATACGCTAGCGTAATTGTCCAGTTGATGGTTTCTTGGGTTTTTAGGTCCAGCACAACCGTAAGGCACGCTTTTGCGTTAGACCATTTTCGAAAATGATCGGCCGAGTACACAATACATAAAAAAAAGAAACACAAGAACAGAACAATATCAGAGCGTTTGAATTAGTCAAAATATTTAGCATACTGTGGAAAAAGTAAACATCCACGCTTCATGACCTTAGGCCATTCTGATATTTCCTTTCTTTGGCATAAGCCCGATTGTACTAGATTACCGAAGAAAAGCAGTTCAAAAAAAGAATTTGTCCCAGTTAGAGCGAGAAGGGACAGTGGCCAAGATCAGACTAACGTTACCGCGCATAATTTCCAAACTTAAACGCTCAAACAAAAACATGTCGAGCGACTTTCTCCAGTCCTCACGAACAACTTCTTACCAATCTCTTTATACAAAGCTACTGCCTCGACACACCAAACGCCAAATGATTCACATGCAAGAGGTACAAAACTGCAACGCTCCAGAATATACTTATAGTGATTCTGCCCAGCTGCTTGCTCGCCGGCTGCGCCGGCGCTTTCTACTGCATCGAGACCAGCCGCGAACGTTTTCAACGTCTGGTAGGATTCTTGCGGTAAATTCACGCTATTCCACAGTGTGACCATGCGCTGCACAAAACTATCATGCGCCACATTTTGTTCGGCTTGTGAAGTGGTGATCGGCAGTGCGTGGTCCGCTTGACTTTGTGTCTGCACGCCAGCGTTTAAAATTTGAACGAATTCCCTGAATCTGAACATCAGTTCTCCGCAAGATACCAGTTTAAACAGCATACGATAAACTAACATCAACGATAATTTTAATCGCCGTGTAATCTGCGTCTCAGTTCCACATTTGTTCAGCATCACTCCATATTCGTCTTGCTCACCGACACAGTTGGTTGATGATGTTTATGATTTATTATTATGCTCATGATGCTGGTAGTTAGGATGTTCTCGTCTCATGCGCCCGGCGCGTGAAAAGCTGCTGGCACACTTTTTGGTGACTGGTAGTAAACCACTACATTTCAATTGTCGAAAAAGCAACAACTGGAGAAAAGTAATACACTATATGTACAGTAGGTACACCGCCTTTTTCGCACTAGTTTTGACGGTGCAGTAATGAAACACACTGTATTCGCCGTATACACACCGTATACACACCTAAAGATCTCTTAGTAATTTATCCAACTGACATCACTCGGAACACATCAGAAAGTTCTAAAGTATCCGAAATAGACAACTGAAAGAACATCATGGAGAAGAGCACTATGACGAGTCACCGAAAAAACATCGTCAGAAACATGAAAACTCCAGGCAGAAGAAACTACGGTCCCCATGAAGTGTACCTCGCCAGTACAAATGAAACGTGTTAATGAACCGACATGCAGAGAGTCTACAGCGCCAGGGACGACGGACGGCCCTACATGGCCTCGGGATCGGGGAGGCTGTCGAACAAGTTGGGAGGCATCTTGAGACTGATCGCGTACTGGTGAAGGCGCGGCAGCTTGCAAACATCCAGGGTGGCCAGGTTCTCGGCGGTCCATTTGGGTACTGGCGGATGGTAGTCGCTCAGTGGCGGATGCTGCGGAGTGGTGAATTCATGCAGAACCTGCAGAAAACAGTGCTTTACACGGAGGTGCAGGTAACCACGCCACCGGGTGTATTTACCTCCAGTATAAC
>JAQGAU010003685.1:0-12763 GCA_034698045.1 Paramacrobiotus richtersi
GGACTTCATCCGTTTTCGAGCACTTGCCCCGATACCCACAAAACGGCAGTCAAGTCAGCGAGTCCAGAAAGCGTTAAAAGAATGTTAAAGTGTAGTGTATCAGTTGTTACCTAGCGAAGGTCACGTATTGTACTACGCCTCCAAAGAGTGTGATAACGATGATTCAGTTGACTAGAGTGCTCGTAGGAGCAAGTTGTATTATTTGTATTATTATTGTGGTTATTACATCGGTAATAAAAACAGACACCACATTTGGCGTGAAGTTGTAATAGCTCACTGCGATATGACGGAGAGAACCTCCACAACCTCGACGAAGGAAAAGAATGCACAGAGTCTTATGAGATTCAACACCGACCAGATCAAATGGAGCTCATGGAAGTCTTTGCTCAAAAACAACATGTCCTTGACCGAAACCACGGTCGCAAGGCAGAAGGAGGTGCTGATGAACAGCCTGGAGCTGCGAGCTTTCAAGGACCTGGTTAGTGCCTGCCGCCCGAGAGATCCAACCGAGCTATCGTACGAGGAGCTTGTCAAAAAGCTCGACGATACGTATATCAAGGTCACGTACCAGTCCACTGAATGGGCTTTACTCTTCCGGATACGTCAAAAGGCAGAACAGACACTGGTGGAGTTCTCCAACGAGTTACGGGACAAGACCTACACCTGCAAGTTCCCAGCGTCCATCCTGAAGGACATTCTCAGTGCTGTGTTTGTCGCCGGAGTGCACAGTGACACTACCAGGAGACATCTGATGTCCCAAGAACTAAAGTCGTTTGATGAGCCCTCCTGTTGGCTCGGCGACTCGAAACTGGACAAGAACAAGCCAAGATGAACAACAACCTCCAACAATCTCGAGGAGACTGTGACTGTGAATGCGGTGAAAGGAGAAGGCAAAACGGTAGAGATCTCGGTGAAGTCCTGCTACCGGTGCGATGGTACGAACCACGACCATTCGGAGTGCAAGTTCAGGACCCAAGACTGCAGAATGTGTGGGAAGACCGGCCACATTGCCCGTGTATGCAAGTCCAGACCGTCGGGAAACTGGAGCGACCAGGGAAACGGGAAGATAGATGCAGTGTACGATATACTGCATACGAAAACGTCAGACGGTAAGCCGATGTGGGCGCATGTAAAGGTCAACGGACAGCCAGCAACCTTCGAGCTGGACACAGGATCCGAAAAGACCATTGCCACAAGGCGAGTGTGGACACAGTTGGGATGTCCAGCGATCACTCCATACAGAGGGATATTGCGTAGCTATACTGGACAAGACATTCCAGTATTGGGAGTGTGCTATGTAAGAGCGGCATCTGAAAGCGGCGTGGAAGCCAGGTTCCTTGAACTCATCGTGACGGAGAAAGGAGCGGATGTCCTTGGAAGACAGTGGATGCGAGCACTCAGCTTATTCGACCACAAGGCGACAGAATCGAGCACTCGTCAATCAGAAAAGCCGAAAGCCGACGAAGCCGCGCGTACGATGGGGACATCCTGCGGACACACAATGGAGCTTCCCACTCTTGAGCGAGGAGTGTTGAAGTGCGCAGGCTACTGCCAGACAAGAAACTCTGCATGTCACGGCACTTGTTTTAATAATGAATGGTCAGTCACGTATGTGGACGATGTACTCGTCACTGGAGAGCGCATAGCAGTTACCGGGTGCAGATGAACGAAAACGACAGCCTTGACCATAGGCACGGAGATGACAGTGAAAGTTCAGATGATCGAGATTGTTCCTGCCGATGAAGCCGGCGCAGTAGGTCCAGAGATACTTCCACAGACCACCGACGTAATGCAAGGTAACTCAAAACCAAAGTTCCGTGATGCCGTCTTCCTTTTTGCGTGCTGCCTGCTGATGATCACGGCACTCGAGAAGGTGTCAACCAGCGCACTGTTATCTGGAATGGCGATCTTGGCGTCAAACATTCTGGTTTTTCTCATGACAGCCCGACTGGATCAAGTGCGAAACAGTGTTGCCATGTGCGGATTCCGGCTGAATACCAGACTTCCTCTGCCAGAAGCAGCGGTTACGCCACCGGTTCCTGCTACACCGATTAGACAGTGTGCGAGAGCGAAGAAATCCTTCCAGCAAGAAATGGACATAAAAAGTGGTTTTTACCGGGAGAAGGAGATGTAGTGTATCAGTTGTTACCTAGCAAAGGTCACGTATTGTACTACGCCTCCAAAGCGTGTGATAACTATGATCCAGTTGACTAGAGAGCTCGTAGGAGCAAGTTGTATTATTTGTATAATTATTGTGGTTATTACATCGGTAATAAAGACGAACACCACATAAAGGGAGCTGAATAATGCCTAAAAAGAGCGTGGCACGTAAACAAATAGTTGATTTTAATAACTTGAAATGTAAAACGTAACTGCATGCACTTAACCCACAGAGTAAGATGCGTTCTTAATGCTGCCCCCAGAACCTCACTACATTTGCTGTTGTATTTGACAGCCACAAAACCGTGCGGAAGAGAACGGAGGATGTTCACATCTATGCATCATTCGCCAGCAAGCGAACAACCTCGGTGTTGGCTACCGGTGTGCTTGCAGCGTCGGGTACCAGCTGCAGCCTAATGGCAGATCCTGCGAACGCTTGTCGAGTTATTTAATTTATTCATTGCTGAGTGCAGTGCGCGGTGTTGTTATTAATGAATTTCAAGAAGAGTCATTCACTGATGTCATCTTGCCGGTGGTGAGCAACAGTTTCATATCGCTGGATTTTGATCACCGGAATAATTACATCTATTTCTCGGATGTTGTGGCTGGTGTTGTTTACCGTATATAACCCGATGGAGGTCGGAAGGAACCAGTTGTCCAGTCAGCCGACAACGGAAGTGCGACCAATTAATAGCTGCATGCATTACGATGGCGTTTAAATTGCTGTTATTTTGCAATGGTTAACTAAGCAAATTGGGTTTATGTCGGTGTTTTGCAGGCGTCGAATGGATCGCCGTCGATTGGGTATCACAGCTATTGTACTTCTTGGACTCAAGGAGACCCACATTATCAGTAGTCAGTCTACGCGATTTTTCATGGCGCCGAACCATTTTATCTACTGCGAGCCTACCGCAGGCGATTGCAATCCACCCGAATAAAGGCTTCATTTTCTTCACGGAATTCCAAAAATTCCAACACCCCGCTAATATCTCCCGTGTTAACTACGACGGAACAGGTCTGAAACTGGTTGGCGTGCAGCAGTATGGCTGGCACTATGGTCTGGCTACCGACTATCATGCGGACCGTCTGTACTGGTGCGATTACAGACCCAGTCATTTCCAGCATTCCGATTTCGACGGAAGTGATTTACAAACCATTGTTGGACAGTATTTGATGCATCCGTTCACACTGAGCATTCTGGACGATAATGTTTACTTCGCCGATTGGCGATCTGGCGCCGTTGTAAGGTCTAACAAAATAACTGGTATGATCTACAATCCCGTCGTTGTATTTGTTGGCGGTGCTGCAGAGAACGCGATTGTGTTGTCTGTGTCGGTCTAGGTGGGGACCAGGTTATAGTGACTGCTGATCCAGGTGATAGACTTTATGGCGTTAAAGCCTGTAGCTTGGCAAATCAACCGATTGTGCCTAATCATCCATGTACTCCCTCCGGTAATGGTGGATGTTCGCACTTTTGCTTCCCCAAACTGGTCAGCCAAGGTATGATAATAGAACACCGTTTCCGTGCGTATATTCTCATCAGCCGAAACCTGACTTGTGGTAAGAATCTGCATAATTTTGACAGATATACATTCTGCCTTGTCGATGGTTTGCTTCTGCCCTGAAGGAATGCAGCACGGCGCGGACGGACAAACATGCGCCTAAAATAAGCAGAACCTCTTGTTCTTGACAAGTTGTATTCTCAAAACTAGGTTAAAGTATTGAAATACATACTGCACTGATAAAAAAAGAACTTATCGTCGTCGATATAATTATGTTGACCATTGGTGTAATCAACGTACGGTATAAGCGTTTCCAGTGATTTTCTGTTATTCTACAACAAGCCAAAATATGTACTGATTTAGGTATCCGTACTATGCGCATTAAAGATGTTGTTTTGCTTCTGCGCAAACAGCTTGTCGGCATCCAAATATCTGCAATGTTTTTCAATCGATATGAAGTTCGACCTGCAGAAGTGATCGCGCGAATATATTGTTAGTCGATAGAATAGTTTCCTCGATTAATTGTCGCCAACATATAATCGCGCATACAACAGACGTCGATGAAGCGTCGGGACACCGGGGGGACAAATTTATTGTTTTCTTTTACTGCTTTTTGTTGGTATTTACTGTACTTAGTATCTGGGCTTGATTATTAGATTATGCGTATTCTACACTCAGGTAGAGTTCTGCAATGGACTGAAGACCTGATTCTGGCCATTTTCACCGTTCCTGCTGTTTCGCGGTTCCTCTTTTTAATTTTTATTACATTTCTTCTCGTGTTACGATTCAGATCACGTACAATCTGCTTTTAACAAACAAACTGGCAGTAAATCAAAGCGCAACGGTCAGCAACTCCAGCGTTCGTTGGGATCACGTTCTTCTCAGCCGTAAACCGATATATATAAATCTGGCTCAGGACGACTCCCCAGAAAGGTGGCTTGCTAGGTAAGTACAACAAAGCTGGAAAAATTGTGAAGAAACAATATTACTACGTAAGTGCATTCGCCGATGGCTGCACTAAAGGACCGAAGCTAAGGATCACACAGTTTAATGCTTGATGTTTGCAGTTTTGAACTGAGGTGCGGATAAAAGTTGGACAGTTTGTTTGAACATTGGTAAGGTTATTTATTGATAATATTGAATAATATAATATTTTCGGGGCTATCTACCGACGGACCGACACGGAAATCATTCTGACCTGAGTATAGAGGACCTTGGCTTCGCTTCGGTCGACGAAACACACTATCGCCAATGAATCCCTAACAACAAGGGCGCTTCTATCGACTCTAGCCCAAAAATGCTGTTGGGCGGCTAACAGCAATGTTGGCTTAAAGCAATACAAGTATACAGTGCACGAGCATTATTCTATCATTCAGTGACCTTTGCGTGATGCCTCGCTTTGCCCGTACATGGTACGTACAGTACGTGGGCTTTTCTAACGAGCGTACATATATAGTGACCCCGTCTCTGTTCTTGGGCGAAGGAAACTCAAGCGAGAACGTGTTAAAAGAGAAGAACGAGCGTTGTTTTGGATGATTACTGTTATAGATAACGGTAACAAGTCCCCTCATCTAGATGTAACTCCGTGTTATAATCCAACACAGAACTCCGCTGTTTCCCCGAAGCAGCCGAACACCGTGTTCAAATGGGCCAAGCAACTCCGCTCTTTCGCCGCAACAGCCTTGTTGTTTGTTAACTATGCATTATATGGACTTCGGCTGCATTTCTGGCTAAATTTGCTTAATTACCACGGTTCCAGCATGCCGTACCGGTGTGGGGAGACAAAGTTTTGTTATTACCAGATCGTAACTGCAGATGGCGTTAGTGAGTTCGATTATTTAGACATATCTGCAGAACAAAATCTGAAAAGTACTAACTCAGTTCCGGGAAATCTGCGGCCGAAGGTGCCACGTAAGTGGTACCTGTATTTAGCCAGCGTGCTAGTGATTTTGTATGGATTTATTCAGAACAGCCGCATGAAATACGCAGCCGCATAATATATGTTCACAGACCAACTGCACTGTTCCCTAGCATACTGTTACAAAACATGTATCGTTTACCAGTCTTTTCTGTGAACCTGTTTCTGAAACTGCACACCTGCACGAGCTCAGAACAAAATCTACCCAATCCGACCTGCATTTATAGTAACGTGTCCAACTTTTTGAACTGCAATAACGTTGATCTGCCCGGCAATTTCGACGTTTTCTTAATTCCTACTGATGTGACACGAATTTTTCTCGTTCAGTTATATAAATTTACTGCAAAGAATGGTGGCATCTATTGCAACGTACTTGAGAATGATTCCAGCCCGTACCCATCCAGCCTTACATCCTTGAAGACAGCATTTTTCGAGCGATTCCGCACAAGACAGGGAGGTGACATTGAATTAAACGTTTTTACTGAACTCCTCGGCAACGTCAAGGGGCACCTGACAGAATTAGGTATTGTCGAATCCAAAATCAGAAAGCTGGAGTCCAGATGCTTCAAAGGATTCAAGCAGCTGCAAATACTTGATTTACACGGTAATGGAATCCAGGAAATTTCGTCAGAATCTTTCTTTGAAATGGGAGGTGTTGGCGCTGCTCCTCCGCTTGTTCAATTGGACCTGCACAACAACACGCTGACCTTATTTGATTGGGGTGCGCTACGGCCGATCGCAGCATCTTTAGTAAGCATAATCATGTTTCGTGCCATATCTTGATGTCAGTCCTCTCAATCAGTTTAAATCGAGATAAGTGAGAAAAAATGATTTTATGGCTTGCTTAATTAGAAACCGCTTGTGTGTTTAGAAATACATTTGGCTATAAGACCAGCGTCCTGGTCTGCAGCTGATCGTACGCAATTCCCCGTTATTCGCACTGTCCTCCGTCGAAGAGATTACTCTACTGAGAAACAAGCTGATGACCCTACCGAAGGAAGTTTTGGACACAATTTCCAGTGCAGGACAGCATTTCACTTTCAATATGCAGCTGTACGAGAATAACGTTTGCCCGGAAAATCCGGACTGCTCATGCTGTGCATTGAAGGATCTGGCGGATTGGGTTACCAGGCGCGCTCTCGAAGCACTTCCGTTTTTGGTCCATCTGCAATGTGGCGCAACGCAACCCTACGTTAACGCAACGCGCCACACACGCCTGGATTTGTCAGATTCTAATACAGCACCGGAGTCGTTTTCCGGTCTGGTACGCAGTTGTCCTTGAAATGTATTACAAGGTTTTCGTTGGATTCACGTCAACGCGCAGCGGGACTTGAGTGAACTTCATTTACTTCCAGAGCTGAGCGCAAATGTTTTCTGTTTCTTGAATGATTGCTAGCTTCCAAATTCATGCTTTTTCATTCCATGCCAGGGATGGGTTCTGTTTGTTTGATTACATTGCGTCGTCCGAATTATAACCATAAGTCTTTATTTTTTCGTAATACAGGATTTTGTTAGTCCAAGTGAAAACATACTCCGCAAAGACATCCAGTGAGTGACTGGGAGTCGGAATTCAAATCATTTACAACGCGTTCAGATTTGGTACATAACACATCAATACAGTACAAACTGATTTCAGTGACAGTCCCTGTTGGCTTCCGCACTCGGAATACATGTGACTAGCTGGCCGTACACGGCAGCTTTTTGACGCGTTTTCCGAAGCAGTATTATACCATAGTCTGCCCGTATTCTCCCTGTGTTCCGCTTCTATTCTCCGGTACTTTCCTATATATTTCTGGTATTCTGCACGAATTCTTCCGTGTTTCCTTTATTCCGTTTGTATCCTTTCTCGTTTGTGGGCTTCGGGTTTATTTAACGTATTCTTCCTGCTTTCCGCGGCATTCTTCCACGTGATTCTTTTGTTGTGCACATGTTCTAATTTCTCCCGTGTCCTCGCGCTTGTCGGTTTCCAGCTTCCGGCGACCCGGGAAAATCGAAAATGGACGACAATTAAAATAGGACAGAAACCGAAGGGCTGTTTGTCATGCACGGCTTGTTCAAGCCGTTTCACCACCCAGTTCAGTGGCTGTATGCCACTCTATGTAGACAGACCGCTTTGGAATTCCAGTATCGCTGGGTGTTCTACAACGTAATACACACAAACAAAATCACTTGCTAATTCAGTTCTGCTGTCAAGCTCTACTATTCGCACAATAAAGTGGGCTGACTGGGATGCTCGATACTGTATACTGTTATACAGTGCAAGTCCGCGAACAAAACCATCTGCTCCATGGATGCTGGATGGTGCCGTTTCGGTCTGTCGTCCTGGGTGCGGCTTATTTTTTTGGCAAAATGGAGTTACACCATAATTACTCCTTAGACTGGCAGACTTCCGTCTCGGCTTTTACCCTGTTGTAAAGGCAATTTGATGTTGTGTACAAGTCTTGCTGTAGCTAGGTATAAACTAGTTGTACCAGACGACTTCCTTGGCGTAGTTTTCTCGTGACTAATTTAACAATTTACATCCACGAAAATACATATCTTGCCAGCGCCTCGCTTAATTATGTTTTTAACCAGGAAAACGAGCTGACAGTAAGTTGTTCCCATAAAAAAAATAGACTAATGTTTTGTTCGTCAGCAGGTGTGACCGTCAATTATGTCCCCCCTGCCAAAATGTCCCCCCGGACATTATTGCCGGGTCACTTTTGTAACCATCTCTAAAACTGTAACCCTTGCACCTACTTGGTGAAACGAAGGACTTACGAGGGCGTGAGAAAATTGAGACCAGTCCGAGGACTGCCACCGAGCGCTACTACCGCCACCGGTGTGACCACAGCCAAATTTTCGGCTGATTAGACGTTATTGCCGGTTCTGGATTCGGTTGTCATTATTGACGGCTTGGAGGTGAGTACGCAGACATTATTGCCGAATCTGGACTCCGGTGTCATTATTGACGGCTGGAAGTGAGTGCGGGGACATTATTGCCGGTTCTGGACGCGGGTGTCATTATTGACGGCCTGTAGGTGAGCACGGAGACACTATTGCCGGTTCTGTACTCGGTGTCATTATTGACGGCTGGAAGTGAGTGCGGGGACATTATTGCCAAATCTGGACTCGGGTGTCATTATTGACGGCTAGAGATGAGTGCGAGGACATTATTGCCGGTACTACAGGGGACATTATTGCCGCTGCTACGGGGGACATTATTGCCGGTACTACAGGGGACATTATTGGCGGTACTACTGGGGACATTATTGCCGATGCTGTGGGGGCATTACTGCCGGCATGCAGGTGAGTAAGGGGGCATTATTGCCGGAACTTTAAATGCAATAATTCAGCTGGGACTGCAATAATTTCAAAATTCAGTTCACCTGGAATGAAAAGTGCGGTAAAATTTAAATCAAGCGACAGTGGCATGCGCCATCGCCCATGTACTGATTGGTAACCGCGTCCCGTAGGGAGGGAGGCATACGCTCGCAGGTGAAAAATCATGAAAGGTTACGAAAACGAAAAAGTGTCTGAGATCCCCCGGAATGGCTATAGTCTCATACAGTACAAAATAGCACAGAAAGGCTTAAATTTTGCGAAATTGCGGCGAATTTCCGCCTCAGTGTAACAGTCCGAATGCAAACTGTAAAAATAACAGTACACTGGACGATTCCAATTTCTGATAGTCCAACAAGGGCGGTAAAGTATCAACTGCCCCACACAGGCGGTTAGGTAAAATCTCAAACCGTCCGGGTCCACAGTCAAAACAGTCTATTTTGGGAATCCGATTCTCCCGAGTTCGCCGGGTTATTCTTGCTAATTGCGTACTCCTGAAGACTGTTGTTTCTGCTTAGTGTTCTGAATTCATTTTAACTACGCACCGATTGTCCTTCCTAGCATCAGAAAGCTGCAGCTTTAAACTGATCGAGGTAACTGTTTCGCTGACATTGGGTGACTTGTCGTTTCGTCCTGTTTGGTTTCTCCCGAATTTCCAAGCGAAAACATGGGTACCATCAATTCAAATGATTCCCGTGTTCACTGCATACAGGATATGAGACATATTTACTGTACAGCATGTTTTTACAGTGCTGGTCTACGTACACGCTTGCATCAATATTTCGGTTTGTGGTCTAGGTGAGTTGTCGTAATTCGTTTCTGGAGCTATGAGGAACCTGGACACTTCCGCAGACTGCCAACCAGCATCACGCTCTGTGGGACAGACAGCCGGTCAAGAAGTGGACTAACTCCCAATGGCGGCTTGCAACCGGGTACAACGGGTGCTGGTTTCGGGGGTGCTCCAACTGGTGTTCGGCGGAATATTCATCGTTATCGATGTGATTGCGCCGCCCCTGACCAGTCCCCCTTACTCCCTGCAGTAACGTCCCCGTACTCGTCTCCAGGCTGTCAATAATGACGCCCGAGTACAGAACCGGCAATAATGCCCCCGTGCTTACCGCCAGGCCGTCAATAATGACACCCGCGTCCAGAACCGGCAATAATGTCCCCGTACTCACCTCCAGGCCGTCAATAATGACACCCTAGTACAGAACCGGCAATAATGCCCCCGTGCTCACCTACAGGCCGTTAATAATGACAGCCGAATACAGAACCGGCAATGATGTCTAATCAGCCGAAAATTTGGCTGGGGTCACACCGGTGGCGGTAGTAGCGCTCGGTGGCAGTCCTCGGATTGGTCTGAACTTCCTCCAGCCCTCGTAGGTCCTTCGTTTCACCATGTAGGTGCAAGGGTTACAGTTTTGGAGATGGTTACAAAGCGGACCCGGCAATAATGTCCGGGGGGACATAATTGACGGTCACAAGCAGGTCTGCAATTTGCTAATTTTGTGCATGAACCCCTGAACGTAAGTAAAGGTGCATGCCTGATATTACGCATACAGCACAGTCGTTACCGAGCACTTCTGCACCCTTAGACCCATACGGAGTAGTGCCGTTTCAAAATACATTAAAACGTGTCGTCCTATTTTCTGATTCAAACCTGTGATCATGTAAAGAAGTTCCGTTTTCAAAGTATGTGGTCATAGTGCAAATGACGTTACCGGCGAAGATTTCATTGAACCATGGAAATGTGCTTGTTGTTCTGCTGTTAAATGGATGATCGGTTACATCGCTCACATTAACGTGTTAACAACACTAGGGACTTTTATTGGGGTATCAACCATTTCGAAGGGCTCTCTACTCAAGCCACTGGGCTAACAACTGAAGAAAAAAGTAGTGCGAAGGCAGTAATTAGGAGAAACAGTACACAAAATTACAAGTGAAGGTTTTCCAGTACATGGCTATGATCCATACACAAGCCACTGTCCTTGCAAACTACACTGTCAGAAACGCACAGTTTTTCAAATAGCACAGCAGATGAATTGTTGTCTTTTCAGGCGTTCACTGATCATCGGAGGCCCTCAAATTCGGGCAGATTTGCGAAGTACTGTTTGGCGAGAACTGGACAGCGTCCACAACGTCAGCCTCGTCAGACGCCGAGCATCCAGCTTCACGAGGCAAGTTTGTTGTCCTGCCAGGTCCGCGAGCCCATGAGTACAGTGCGGGCTGGGCAGCTAGACGCTGATCCGAAAACTGGACCTGCTCCAGTGCCAGCAACGGTTTCCGATAAATCGCAAGTGAAATTTGCTCTTGATCGATGAGATATTTTTCCTTCATCCACTCGCACGACTGCTGCGTATTTAGTATTAATGTCTTGTGCGGAAAGCTTGCAGTTGTAGCAGCGTGTAACTACTTATCGCAAAAGAAAAGGATGGACCGCTAAAAAATGATTGCGGCATGCAAAGGTCATGCGGCTGCCAATTAGTTCCTGAATTACCACGCCTGCAACTGCATACAGAAAGAAGGCTGATGTTAAATTGTCTGAAAATACAATCATCCTTCGCCATTAAATCATGTTTACCAGCGGGACGAGGGAGTCGTGACATAACGGCCAAGCACTGAGAAAGAACCACCGCCCATTTGTGTAAAAAAAAACAAAAAAACAATAGTATACCAAACTCATGTTATCAACAGACTGAATACCGGTTAAAATAATATGAAAACCGAGTCCAGAAATCTTACTGATCATGGAACAAAATGTCTGACAATTTATCCGTAACAAAGTTTATTCCGATGACGTTTCCTTCAGAAACTTTATTTCCCATCGTTTGATTTGATGACATTCTTATATCACTTTGCTCAACAATCGTTGCAGCTCACCAGTCTTTCAAGCTTTCCTCACAAAGTTTCAGTACCGAGTAATGTTCGAACTTAATTGCTTTAGAAACATGAGGTCAAGCACTTCATAAAGCTCACGTAATGCACTTATCAGTCGGCGGAAATAACTACTCAGTTATTGGGAGCACTTTATTGAAGGGTGTGGGTACCACAAGCGAGAATGTGCAGAGAGACGAACGAGCATTGTTTTGGCTGATTTTATTACAGATCGGTAACGCGTCCGCTGAGCTACATGCAAAGCCGTGCTAAAGTCCTTGCCATCTATCTTTACAGCAACAAACTGATGACCATACCGAAGGAAGTTTTAGATACAGTTTCCGGTGCAGCACAGCGTTTTAGTATTCATCTGTACGAGAATAGCTTTTGCCCGGAAAATCCGGACTGCTCATGCTGTGCACTGAAGGATCTGGCGGATTTGGCCACCAGGCGCGCTCATGAAGCACTTCCGTTTTGGATCCCAGTGCAGTGCGGACTTGTTAATGGAACGTCCGATATGAGCCTGAATTTGGTACTTGAGAACATAAACGCACATCTTAAGAATATACCGGAGTCTTTTTCCGGTCTGGTACGTCTGTGCCCTTGAGCGCAAATGTTTTCTGCCTGTTGTACGATTGCTAATATTCGGACTTCGTGCTTTTGTATCCAAACCAGGGTTGAGTTAACTATATGCAGTCCTCCAACCAATGACTATCGCTGCTCTGTTTTGCAATACGGGACTGCATTACGCAAAGTGAGAATAAAAGACATCCAGTGAGTCGGGGTCTAATCACAGGCAAAATTTCCAAACTTAGTACACAACATGCAATTTTAATGCAGCACAAACTGACTTCACGTGCTGCCTCCCACCCTGGGAATATACATACGTATACAAGTAGAACCGTACACCAGGGCCAGGTACGCTTTGCATACCGAACTTTGTGCATACCGAACTTTCTTGGGCCACTTTGCATACCGAACTTCCTGC
>JAQGAU010003686.1:0-12759 GCA_034698045.1 Paramacrobiotus richtersi
GTGAAGTCGGTTTTGGTCACTAAAATTTTTGACGAGCAGGTTTTAGTAGACCAAAAATTTTAACCGAGTGACAATTAGTCGCTAAACATTTTAGTCTAGTTTTAGTTTAACGAAGTGAAGTGAGTTTTAGTTTTGCCACCTCTAGACTCTTTCATCTTTGCACAGTGCAACAAGTCTTAGCCGAAACGGAGTCGCAGATACAGGACAATCGCGTTCGACTGCCGTTTACTCCACCGAAAACATTGGATGCCAACACTGTTATAATAAACTCTGGAGAAACAGCAAATTTTTCTTGCCCAGTCCGAAACACCACAGAAGAATTTGTTTGGACCCATCAAAATAAGCACATCCCTTACGTTCGCTGGTACGGTATACAGCCGGTGAGTGTGAGCAGTGCCCCGTTCATATACCGTTTTGCTGTGGACAGCATCAACCAGCAGGTAAACCTATCCATCCACGCTGCCCCGCTGTCCGCAGCCGGCGAAGTAAAATGTCTGGAACCGTGCAACGACAGCATATGTCCAGTACGAGCATTCACCTTAAAAGTTCGTCCATCGGCAGCAGATGTCTTCAAAGACCCACTTTTAAATCAGTCCACTACTGGTCCACATGATCCGACTTTCATCTGCATCGTTAAAACGCGGCAGTCTTTGGCGGAGTTCCGGAAGCGAATAATATGGCGTTTTAACAGGCGGGTCATAGCAACCCAACGAGAGCATCCTTTCTATGTGTTGACAGAACCCCCAAGAACTACTGCACGCCCGTACCAGGAACACACCCTATATGGAATATCTAACTGCAAGCTAGAGTTTAATTTTCGTGCTGGGTTTATTTCGAGCAGAACCGAGGATGTCCTGGGCACCTTCGTGCAAATCTACAACGCCACGCTGCATTCACCTGGGCGCGTCGAATGCTGGTATCAGGTCGACCCCGACAACGACGAATGGATTATAAATGACGCCTATCTGAATACACCTTAACAGAGGCGCTTTTGCCAATAAGCAATAAACCGTTATTCTACGTCGTTTTAAGTACTTCTGTTTAAAGCTATAATTTTTGACAAACTTAAAGACGTTCTTGTGCGAGAAACGGGACTTTCTGGAGAAACGTACTTCACTGGTTACTAATTCTCCGAGATTTAACTGTTGCAGTAAAAATGCACCAGAAGATTGATACAGAAGCAGAAAAGGGCACAGATCTCCCCATAATATTGTTCTCGCCCGAGAAGCAGGTGAAAGGATATGCCGAAGGGAAATTATAACGCCTTGTACAGAAATGCTCGGTAATAAAAATGGGCGGGATGAGCTCCACTCAGGAACCAACTTGTCGTGCGTTGAGTTGTGGTTAGACCACGTTTTTTGAGACCAAGTGTCGTGAAGGGTGGGTGGCACGTTAGTCTGCAGTGTTTAACTGAAACATTTCATAAATTTGCTTTTTTTCATTTTCGTTTTGAATTATCAGATTCCGAATTGTAAAACTAATTCAAAATAAGAAACCCTGGACTCACTATCGAAAAAAAGGAATCTGACAGCCTCTGATTCTGTGATCCACTTTACATTGATAAATATTGATTGCGACCATTTATACCTACGAACCTACAAATATACTTCCAACAACAACAACAACAACAACAACAACAAGTTTATTTCTCTGGAACTGTTCGTCCAGCAGGTGCCACAATGCTGTTCAGTGACATTATCTCGCTTTTGCGAGTAGCGACGGGAGAAACAACACGCAGATACCGACAACAAATAGAAACAAATGGTTAAACAACATAAACAGCATATGATTAAATTGGTAAAAAAGAAACAAAAACACATATGGCCATAACATGCGTGCCCAATATACGCAGGATAATGAAAACACTACACGCGACCTCGTACATTGACAAAGAAATCATATCCCAAAACAACAATCAGGCTTCCGTCATACTACTATATCCCAGCCTTGGTCAAGAACTATTCGTCCATGGAATGAATCCTTCGCGTCTTTGAGAACCCGGAGGGTCAGCTGCCCGAAGACGTACATGTCGTGATCCAACGCCTCGTCTCTGGGATACGTGTTTAGGCAGCGCATGAAGTAGTCCACAGTATCCACGTTGTTGGCCTTCAGTTTTTCGAGTATGACTTCTCGCGTCGGCAGATACAGGGGACAATGGAAAAGGGCATGTGTCTCGTCCTCAAGAACACTGCAGTGGCAGCATATCCGTTCGTTCCTCTCTAACTTCTCCCATCGTCCGGTCTCGATCCGGAGGTGGTGGCAACCAGTCAACAGTTGAACAATGGAGCCGGCAAGATGTGGCGGTAACAGACGCAGATAAGGTGTCATTAACGGTTGTGGGTGTACCTGCAACATTAAAAACAGCTTCCCTCGGCCGGGACCATTATCCTCGTGGAATTTACCGACAAGATTGTCGGTAAACTCTATCTTTAGCTTCGCGCTTCTAGCTTTAGCTTTCATAGCATGCGAAAGGTCGTTACAGTAAAGGTTTTACTGAAAACCGAACGGTGTCTGATAAAAATTTACAAGCAAAGCCGCTGCAAATGGATGGGCAAAAGTCCAAATCGACCGGTATTTATTTTAACAGACTCGACACGTTGGTGTTCGCACGTCAGCCGTTTGCACAAATTAAAGTTAACTATTTTTGGCGGAATCAATGCATTAACACAAGTACATGGGAATGCTGTGGGAACTTCCAGATAAAAGATCCATACACACACCGGAGAATATTTAATCGTTACCTTCCGCGCGGCTTTGCAAAGCCATTAGTAGCACGTTGCCATGGCATTGCATGTGCTGTCAAGTACTGCCATTTCGTTCTTTCCAGTAACACGGCGAAAAAGTATGATTGGCCGAAACCAAATTGACTGTCTGTTAAATTTTCTGATTGCGCAGTGTTAGTTGCCGTCCATAATTACAGAGGCTGCATAAATAGTCTTAGGCCTTACTGTACAGTCTTTTCATACCTACAATCCTCATGTGGGTCTTCTTGACCTGACTTTATGCATTTTTTCCGCGCTTTTGCAACAGGATGGCTAAAAGAAAATTAACGCCATAATTATTTTCATGATTGTTCTGTCAACCGCTTCGCACTTTTGAGTTTTGTTTCCCTGTTTATCGCCTGTCTCGGCTGTCGTCCAAGCCCAAGCCCACCTTTACGACCTTGCACTGATTACAAGGTTTGCGGTGTGACATTCGAAACAAGTAAGTCTACACTTTTGAAGTGGCAATCATTTTAAAAGTCTGTAGAAGAAGCAGCATTCAGCGACCTTTTTGTCCGCATTAACAGGTATTACTCGTAACCACTTATCGGCATTGCACATCTTGCATTGTGTGTACGATGTCAAGCACTACAAGAACCTTTTCCACACTAGCGAAGACTGTTATGTGAAGTACTCAGCATAAAATAAGATGAAGTGTTACAAACAGTCATCAAGCGATGAAGTATACTGAGAAAAAACTCCTTGGTTGTTTAAACTTTACTCGCAAACTGCGAAATAGATCACCGCCCAAAACTCCTTTGTCCTTGCTTCTGCGCGATAGAAAGAGCTCTACTCGTACGTGATTAACTAACTGGAATATCCTCGTTAGAACAGTACTCGGCTTAGAAGAAACCTACGTTTTGTAACAAGCTTAATACCGAGAAGCAACTCCAGTTCAACGCTTCGTGCTTTTACAGTGCAACAAGTCCTAACTGAAGCAGAGGCGCGCAGCGCAGATCAAGGACAATTGGGTTCGTTTGCCGTTTACCCGGTTGAATGTGCCGGAAGAAAATACTGCCGTAATAACTTCCGGGACAACGGCAACTTTTTCGTGTCCGTTTGTAAACACTACAGACGAGTTGATCTGGACTCACCAAGGGAAACATATCCCTTTCAATCGCTGGTACGGTGTTCAAGACGTCACTGTGAATTGTGTCGATCCCGTTCCTGTTCAGTTTTGTTGTTGACGACACACAGCAGCAGGTGAAGTTATACATTCGTGAAGCCCCGCTTTCTGCGTCCGGCGACGTGCAGTGTCGGAAACGGTATAATAACCACGGTACATTGTTAGTACGAGCCTTCACTTTGAAAGTTCGACCATCGCTCGCGGATGTTTTTACGATGCCACTGGGTAACCAGTCCTCCGGGGAGAGCCGTCATGTGCGAAAAATCAGCACATTTTCTTGTGATGTGAACGGACGGTATCCTCTAGCAGAGTTCGAGAAGCGAATCATATGGCACTTTAACCGAAAAATCATATGGACCCACCCAGAACATCCTTTCCAAATACTAACACCGTTCCCGAAAGACTGTTCACGACCGTACCGCGACACGGACCACCCAATGTATGGTATATCCAACATCCTTAACTTCGGCGTTTATGTTGACTTCTCGACTGATGCTGGTCCAAACGTGTCACGTACCATAATGGAGATTGTCTATCCCGTCGCACTGCACTCGTCTGGTCGCGTTGAGTGTTGGTATCAAACGGACCTCGACAACGATGAGTGGATGATAAATGCCGCCTATCTTACAAGTCCGTCCTAGTTCGAAAGGTTGCTGTTTTTAACAGGACGCGATGTATGTCCCTCAGCATATTCACATATCCTAAAACGGCAATTTGTTTGCTAATAAACCGTGGTTTCGAGGATCTGCAGTTATTCCTTATGTATACATAATTATTGTCGTTCTTTTCTGCAGAGAACCAGAATCGGTTGGCAGATTCTTCGATGTGCGGACGAGCTGTCTGCTATAGTTAAAGCAAACAGTCCGTTAAAAAGACTCTTACTGAAATAAAATAAAGTAAAATAAAATTACTGAAAAGAAGGTATCATATCGCAATGGAAAGAAAAATCCAACCACTTTGCAGTGCGTGCAATCGTTGTAGAGCCTTTTAAAATTTGCTTGCTAGTCGTTTAAATAATGGTTAAGAAATTATGACCATTTAGCTCCCGGGAAAATTACACCTATGTCTGACTTTACACGGCGGTGCGCTCTTGTTTATCGTAATCCAGATGGTAACCTTTTGTATCAATACGCTTCGGGTGAGCTGCCGCTCACGAAAAGATGCAACTTGATTTAAATTTGATTTGCGTCTAATCATTTCGTACGGTAGTGGGAGTATGCAGTCAGACATATTATGCCGGAATAGTGCTCTGTAAGTGTAAGTGGCAAAAATCATTCTGTTAGCCAAATATTTATTTGCCATAATCAACGGAAAACTTGATGCGCCCTACAACATGCGGCATTCGGAGAATAAGTTACCGACACAGTGACTTCGACAAAGCTGGCTAGAATCAAGCGTCAGTGGCGAAGATTTTTAGTTTTTTGGAAATTACAGCTTTAAGCGTAACTAATTCAGAGTTAATATTGAAACAGCTTGATGTACAAAGTTTACTTAATCAGCCATGTTTCCGGTTACAGTGTAGTAAGATTGGCGGCATTTATGAGCCACTCGTCGTTTTCGGGATCAACCTGATACCAGCATTCGGCGCGCCCAGGCGAATGTACCGTGGCATTGTAATTTGTAGAAAGGTGCCCAACACGTCGTCGGTTATGTTCGAAATAAACCCAGCGCTGTAATGAAACTGCAGCTTGTTGGAAATTCCATACAGGGCGTGTTCCTGATACGGGCGTGCAGCAGTTCTGGGGACTTGTGCCAGCACATGGAAAGGATGCTCACGGTGCGCGTGTACGACCCGCCTGTCCGTGAAAACTTCCGCTGCCGATGGACGAACCTTTAAGGTGAATGTTCGCGGTCGACATAGGGCGCCATTTGCGTTGCATATGTGCAGACATAATAATAGAACACGGGTTTGGTAAGAAGTGTCTGCCAGACAGCAGCATCCTCGTAAGTCTCTTTTCTTGGCTTTTTCCGTATTCTGGATTTAATCAATCTGGCAGATACAAAAATAAGCAAAACTAAAAATTAAACAGAATAAAAAATTAAAAACCGACGTAAAAATTTTTTTGAAAACAGCAGTAATATAATACCTTTTTTTGTTTGTTATTTATGCATTCGCTCAGAACTTGTAAGCGTACGAAGATTGTAATAAGACTGAATAACAGGTGGCGATCAGAAAAAAAATAAAGTAAAAGTAAACAGATGTATTAAAACAACCAAAATTAAAGCACAGGACATTGTCCTTAAAATGCACACTAGTTACCCAACGTCGAGCGTATGAAAATAAGAAGTTTTCGAAGCAACCACTTCCGCTGAGCTGATATCTTTATGGCGCATTTTATGTGAGAACGGTGAAAGCAGGAAACGACAGATTTCCCTGTAACCTCCGCTTCCGCTCATGAACCATGTCATTAAAAATTGTGAAACGACAGTCCTGTATGGATCTTACGCTAACAAAACAACAGATCAGCTCAGTTGTTACAGAAATGCTAAGAATCACCGTAGTGAAAACGCACTCAAATTATGCAATCATCCTTCAGTTTCTTGAATTGTATCCGTTACCGCGATCATCGTACGTTGAAATGCCGTAAAAAGGTGAAAACCGAAGAACAGTTTATTGCCACTTCTTGGCTGTTTACCTCGCAGTACGTGTATTTAAGCCGCTCTTCATTTGCAGACTGTTTAGTTCACTTTTGCTTTAGTCTTCTTTAGTCTTTCGTCTAGTCGCTTCTCGATAAATTTGACTGGATTTTGACAATATCGATCTTGCGTTATAATTGATCATGAAGCTTATAGCGCTCGTAAGCATTTTCGTAGCTGTTGGATATTGTGCAGGTGAGTTCTGTTTTGCAGCTGAAGCATTGTGATAGAATTTCTAACCAAACATTTCAAATTGCGTTTAGGACAAACCGTGGTGGACACAAGCACCAAGTCCGTGCAGCAAGCCATCGTTGACCAGCACAACAAGATTCGCCGTGAGAAGCCGTCCACCGCCATGCTCAAGATGTCGTGGGATACCGAAACTGCCGCTCTTGCGCAAAAATGGGCCAATGTCTGCAATTATGCCCATCCTACGGACCGCGATACATATCTGAAAACATCCAGTAAGTAATGTTAAAAATGCTCTGATATATACAAAAATGCCTTAACAAATAAACAATATTAAGATTAATGTCATAATGCATCTCGAAAAATGTATTGAGGATTCTTGCTTATTCCAGAATATAACCTTGGTCAAAATATTGCCAAAAGCAGTAACGTGATGTCATGGAGTGCCGTTATCAATCTGTGGTACAGCGAGATCAACAGCTTCACTCTGAATAAGGCCACTACGGCGATGGTCGGTCATTACACTGCGGTACGATAAAAAAGCGCTAATTAAGACTATAAACACTGTTTTTTCCTATACATCGCTGTTTCTACGTTGTGCTTTATGAAACCACTACGCTGCGTTTAGATTATGTGGAACACGACGTTTTTACTGGGATGCGCATACAAGAACTGCGGAAGTTTCCATTTCTTCGTTTGCGATTATGCACCAGCGTATGTACAACGATGGATCGCCATTTGCATACCGTGAAACTCACATCCTGCTGTAGTAATCGCTCATCTGCATTTATTTGTTTTTAGCGGGAATATCTCTCCAAATCAGTACAGTCCGTACGTTGCTGGTACGGCCTGCGCCAAATGTCCAACTGCCTGCGATAATGGTTTATGCAGTGAGTAAACTGTTGCTTGTTTTCATACAATTTGCTGTAGTTTTCAGCTAAGCGTGTATATTTTACCGCCGCATTATGTTGCAGCAAATCCCTGCTCATTCACTAACCAATACTGCAACTGTGAGAACACCTGCCAAGGATCCAACGCCCTCTTTCCCAAAGGTTGTGCCAACGCGCCATCATTTCTTAACAGCTACAAAACTTACTGTCAGGCGACATGCAACTGTTTTGGAACTAAGTTGTACTAGATGCACAGATCAAGTGGGTTATGTCTATGATCGAACATCTCGGAGTCTGTAAATAGTTTGTTCAGTCGTTCCTGTTTAATAAGTGTTCCTGATAAACTTTTTGTACAGAATCTGTTGTGAGGAGTGTTATTCTCGGTATTAATGTACGATTCCGAAATGTATTACCGTATCTGTACTACTGCGATGTAGAAATCAAATTACCGTTTGAACTCGAATTACTGACATCCACAACGGTGCAATCAAAATCCATTTACTGCCTTGTATTACATTCACAATGGGTCCACAGACTGTGTTGCAATCCGCTGCAGCTATACAGTAAACTAACTAAACATTAAACTATACAGTGTAACAAATACAGTAAACGCACTTCACTGTACCGCCTGCACATGCATTGTTCACCTGTATAACACTGCAACAAAATCTATAAAGGGCGGAAATATTTAACACTGGTTTGCGGCCTTTGCAAATACGCACTATTAAAAGCAGACTTTTAATTTCCGCACTCATTTTCTCCAGGGTTTTCTTAATAATGGACTTTGTGCCACGATATCGCGTGCGTGTGCTTGTCCTGAAGCAGGTGCCATTGTTTAAGTTTTATGGAACTACCTTTTGACTTGAAGTAGTACTTGGAATCGTTATGGTTTGTTTATTCTTAGCAAGTTAAAAACAAATTCCCTGTAGTCAGGAAACGATACAGGAAGCAATAATTAATCATCGATATTCGACACATTCCTGCGGAAAACATTGTAAACCGACATTAAACATGTGCTCACCTTACGTACACACACGTGCACCTTAAGTAAAGGTCCGATAAGTAGTGTAGTCAGCTAGTCTGACAGTGCATCAGCTGTATGTAAACATGTAACACTGTAAGCAATAAAAGATCAAAGGATAACAGCGCTTCCCTATCGATAAACCTTTACCGTTTGATTCAGCACAATTTATCGGAAATGTGGATATCAATATTTTAACGCCCTTTTGAGTGCTTCTTTCCGTGTACGAGGGACTGACTATATAACAACACGGTCCGGTATCCATACATGTCATTCGTACACGGCTCGTTATACTCCTTTACATTTTAGTATTTTAATATCATCATATTTTATTCTCTTACAGAATGCAGGCTTTAGTTTTTCTAACTTTCCTGCTCGCCATGCGGAGCTTATATGGTTAGTATTTTAGCTACTTAATTACGAATACGTGTACATACCTGTGAGGTGTTTAGTTGTAGCTTTTTGTTTCAGGCCAGATTGTAGTGGACACTAGTCTGCCTTCGATCCAACAAGCAGTCCTGGACCAGCACAATAAAGCTCGTCGTGAGAAAGCGTCGGTCGCCATGTTGAAACTATCTTGGGACATCGAAACCGCCGATCGTGCCCAACAGTGGGTGGACAAGTGCAAATATACCCATCCGGCTGGCACAAAAGATGTCAATATGTACATGAAAACTTCCAGTAAGGACAATCATAGTAACTGATATTTATCAACATCTGTTTTTGCGCAGTGTAATCGAGTCAATAGGTCAACTGTGTAATTCTACGACCATTACGTTATAATCAAGCAAATTTATACAATGTTTGTAAGTACGAATACTGCAATCAAAGTGACTCAAACAAAGCAAAGGAAGCACCCCGAGGCCTCATAGTCACATCTGTATTCCCAAAAAACAAGGGACTATCCATAATGTTGAGTCCCAAATGTGCCGGTGCTGAAGCATCCTTTGTGTCGGGTTAAACTGAATATTTAGGCATTTTGGAAGTCATTAAGTGCTAACACGGTGGTCGGCGGCGGAGCAGGCTGATCAGCCATACGAAACTCACTATAACCCGCCACGGTAACTTATAATGACTTCAAAAATTCAGAAATATTCACAGTTTTGGTTTAACGCGACACAAACAGTACCTCAGTATCAGCACGTTCAGGACTCAATATTAAGGATAGTCTCTTATTTCTGGAGATATGGTAAGCCTCGAGGTGCTTACTTCGAAGCAACGCTCGTCTTTATTCAAGCATTGGAATAGCATTTCTCGTGCATACAGGAAACGGATTAATGAATAACACTTGTGATATTATAGAATACAACCTAGGCCAGAACATCGCCAGGAGCGGAAAGGTCATGTCGTGGAGCTCTATCATCAATTTGTGGTACAACGAGATCAGGAGTTTCACCTTGGATCAAAAGACCACTGCCGAGGTCGGCCATTACACCCAGGTACAGCAGTGATAAAATTACAGAATACTGTGCTTCCTGGTTGGTTTGTTGGTGTACGTGGTCAACGTATGCGGTCAGCGTGTATAGAAAACATGTATGCTGTTATACAGATGATGTGGAATACTACATTCCTGCTGGGATGCGCCTACAAAGACTGTGGAACATGGCATTTCTATGCATGCAATTATGCTCCCGGGTAAGCTTAATGTTGAACAAGAAGTCCAGATTGTTGATTTATCCTTCCTTGACATCAGCAAGAGTTCTAACCTCGTAATATGTTTTGTAGCGGGAATATTGTACCAAACAAATTCAGCCCATACGTTAATGGTACCGCCTGCGAAAGATGCCCGACCGCATGCGACGATGGGCTATGTAGTAAGTTTGTAGTCTTCGCAAGCGAAAATATTTAAAACGCTTTCACATTGCGATTCTGTTGTGAATTTCGGTCAACTCATCACAACTTGTGTATGAGAAAAAGTATGCGCAAATATAGAAGAAATGTTTTGCGCATTGTAGCTTTCATTTTGAAATACCGCACAGCTTGCAATCTACTGTTCTAGCAAAAGCTATCAATAACAAGACTGTTCGCAGTTTAGTTTTGAATTTCATACGGGGTATGCTCAGTGTACGCCATTGCCAAAGAGCGCTCTGCGTTATGTCAGCAACTTCATCATAATTCGTATTCGGCTTTGTTATCGCCATTTGTGAATTCTTGGTACTTTTGCTCCTAGTAATGCGCATAAGAGTTTGCTCAATTTTTGCAGCCAATCCGTGCCCCTACACAAACCAGTACTGTAACTGCGAAAAGTCCTGTCAAGGGTCCAGTGCGTTCTTTCCCAAAGGATGCGAAAAGGCTTCCTCGTTCGTGAAAAGTTACAAATCTTCTTGTGCAGCAACCTGTAACTGTTTCAGGACCAAGATTTACTAGGCCCACGAAGGAAGGCAGACTGTGATCGTTTAGAATCTATGTTTGGGAGACGGAGGCACAATATGAAGACCAAAGCGTTTGGTTCCAAAGCTACAACAAACTCCTGATAGTTCATTTTTTTGCTACGCCGCTTTTATGTCACGTCACTGTCAGAAGCGGCCGAGTTAATGGTCTCATTACTTGTTACACGTTATGAATTATACTGCAATCTCATATCCAAGTTAATTTTCACCGAGGCTTTGCCGTTTGTGCATATCTCCGCAAATATTTTAGACGGGATCCTTTTGCTGAAGCATGCCTCTGGTACTTTGCCGGTGCTTCTGAGACTGTTGTACGACAGTAATTCTGACATCGGAAACAAAAGCACGCCTTTTAAAAGAATGGAAACGACGCATTCTGAAGCGCGCTTCTCTCACAGTGTGGTGAACACATTTGATAATGACGTTTGTCCCCCTGTCGAGATGCGGTATTTAACACACGATATCCCGGGAAGTCAGCAAAACGCTTAGAACAAGTTTACAGTTTGATTCGAGTTTTCGTTAAGACAACTTACATGCGAGGTAGCTAGCAGCCTAGCGGACGTAATTCTATATTAGAAAAATAAACTTCCAGTTGAAGTGGTCGATTCTAAAGCGTATGGATAAAAAATTAGTGAGCATGCAATCTTCTAGTTCTGTGTGGAACATTGCGGTCTTATTTGTAAACAAAAAAGTAACATGAACAAAAAAAGTCGCATAACCCGGTCGCTCGCAGTCGTATTGTGAATGTGGAATCATGAAGGTTTGTTATGATGCAGATACAATGTATATGGCAAATAATGAATGCCGTACCTCATTAAGATGCAGCTTTCGCAACTGGGTAATTACAAATTAACAGGCTCTTTTCTGACAACAGCCGGAATTTGTGGTATGTGCTGGGTAACAGATACAAGTAGCTGTTCTACACTATCAGTTTTTCAATTTATTACGATTTCCCATGTGTTATCCTGATCCACGCAGAGACTCATTCTACATAAACGCTCATAACAATAAAGAGGAATTACACGATTACATAAACAGGTTTAGGTGTAGACAGCTCCTGTTCAGTTCCATCACTAGTGACAATGAATCCTTGTTTTTGTTTGCTTTCTTTGCTGTCGCAGTTCGATGTTCGACGGAAAATATAAGGTGGTGCGAATCGCTTTGATCTATAATTCCAATAACTGCTGATCAACTCATAACTTACGCATTGGCTTTTCCTGGTATAGCGGAATCATCGAGCAGTAAGTAAGTAACCACTTTTACAGCAAATGTATTTTTGCTAGCTGTTCAAACTAACAGATAAGTCATGTGACAAAAATTCTCTGTTTTGGACTATCTATGCCTTATCCAGTACACTGGCGATGTTTTCTTTTATACCGATCTACGACTTTAGGACAGCAGCCTGCTCGCTGTATGTTATTTACTGATTGTTCCTGTTCTATTTTAGCTATTTACGCCGTCGCATAACTCGATATACATCATCTTACAACTAATCGAATTTGATTTGATTATAGGTAATCCACCACGGCCAAACTTAATTTACCGAATATTGTATATTATGATAGCTTGACGCAGTCACCTTCGAATTTCCAATTTACAGCTAACTTAGAAGATAAAAATGGTGCAGCGTGTCTGCCATAAACAATTTTACGGTCAAAACGTTAACCGCTGCAGATTTTATGCCGGAACTACGCCAAGGCCGTTACCGCAAAAGTTTATGATGGCCCTGCGCAATAAGAAGTTAGAA
>JAQGAU010003687.1:0-12756 GCA_034698045.1 Paramacrobiotus richtersi
TTCGGTCCGCCTTTGCGGCAGAGTATAATCCGGTGACGGTGGAAAAGGTGCTTGCCGTGATCTGTAGTACGACGTAGCAGACTACTAGCATAACGTACCACTTTTGTCGCTTCCTCGTTTCTAATGTTGTGGCCGGGTAATACAAGAAAAGGCCAGAAAATCTGAAAAGTCCTTCCCAAAATGAGCAGATAAACTTGACCAGCATCACATTACGTTTGCACATCGCATGATTCGCATCCTCTCGGAGCATTTTCGATGCGACACAAAACTAAAGAAATTTCATGTTCTCTTTTAAATAGGAACCGAAGTTAGTAAGGTGTTCACTCCACATATCAGAAGGGTGTGACCGTAAAGTCGACAGCAAGTTTGGCTTATAACGATGAGATAAATGAATAGTCCGTCACGCTAGGCCAACATTTGGTGGTTCGGATTACAGCCTCGTCAAGTTGTCACTTCAAGTTGGTTGTGGCGATCACCAAGCGTTCACAATACCGGACGTCCAAAATTTCGAAGATTTTCTTCTTTTACATATGCGCGAATCTATGTTACACCCAAACATTGTTGATTTGGTCATTGCGTTAATCGTCACAAGGTTATTACAAGCACTGGAAATATTTGCTTTGCACTGGGAGTATTATTCGAACATTTTTGTGTCCTGTACTTGCTGCAGGCAGGACGACATTTTGGCAGCACCTGACACTTTCAAATTTTTGTTAGTTCAAACGCAAAATGAAGTTGTCAAGTAAGTCACAGGCAGCATCTGTGAAAACCATTCGTCATCGACACAGTATCCTGCAATACAAGCTGTCGATCCCAGTAACGGACAGTTAATCGATACCCGCGGCTAATATCAGTCACCGCCTGGATGGGGAATGTTCACGACCTTTCGGATGTTGCGTAAATGGCTTGCGTAAATGGTCGAGACTTTTATCAAAGTCGAGGTCTGCTCGTCTTGTTCGATACAGCCCTTGCAAATACCGCCGTAAAATTCCGCTGTGCAACCTTTCCCTTGCCGACCGCCGGCGAGATCGCTGGACAACCGGGCAATCAGAATCTGTGTACTTAAACCCTTCGGGCACGGGTCCTGCGCTTGCTACACGGCTGTTCGCGTCTTTCTGCAATGGTACATTAAGATCTTGAATTTTACAATCCTAGTCATCTTGATACTGCGATAAGACCCTCGCAATTCCTCTACACATTTGATCGCAATATATGCATGTACTTATGCAGAATGCAGTATATTGCAGTGTCCAGAGACTATCATGCGCTTCTTTATTCGTGAAGGACCGCTTTCTTACAAACACACGAAGACCGTTTAGTGCACTGATTACCAGATTTCTTGTTGTACTTAAGCGTCAAGACTCTCTTGGCTATTGACTACGGGCTACAGCATACTTCGTCTCAGCACTGAAGCCTTTATTTATACTTAATTCCAATAAGCACTGTGACCTGAATGAAAAACAATTGTTATTTACAGCGCAATGTCTTTGTAATATACTCTCGCAGCTTTTTCATGGTTAACACGATCAAAAAGGGATCCAAAACCTGCTGCACCGTGTACAGCGCAAGTAGATATGGCAGCAGTTTCCGTTCGGTAGACGTACCGTTGCGGAACCCCCAAACAACATACAACGTCTCATACGGGAGCCAGCATACAACAGCACTAACGGTTAAGGCCGAAAATACTAAGAAGGAACCACCGACTCGTCTCCTGCTGGAGCCAACTGGTGCGATATTCCTTGATGATCCCTTCCCAGTCAAGTTTATTCTGTTGACCGGAGATCTAGTAAACGTTTTCCGCGATACGTAAACCCATGAGAAAATCACAAACCCAACAGGAAACTCGTACAACAAAATCGCAGCGGTCTGATACCACACCGGCATTCTGAAACTGTTGAGAAAACATCCATATTTTTCCATAGGAGGACGGTAGTAAAACGCATTCATGATGACTCCCGGTAAGCCGACGACATGCACGTAGATAACCGCAAGCACCACCGAAATAACTGCCAGCTTTGTAGTGTGGTTGTTTCGGTATGAGACAGGAAACCTCACCGCCCAAACCCGGTTAACTGCCATTAGCACATGCAAATTTTCCGGAATACCCGCTATGCACCAGCCGACATAGAGCCTGGCATCACAGGCAGCCGGGTAGTTGAAATAGAAGGGGCATGCAGTCTGTAGCATATCTAACAGAGTATGCAAAGAATTTATGCTATTAGCGCTTAGTAGTGCGATTAGATAAGGGGAAAATGAGGAACAGAGCTCTCGGCGCAGTATAAGGATGATGGCGATTGGAAGGTTTAGGACAAACATGAGAATACTGCAGAGCAAAAGAAAAAGAGCGTCCGGGCTCCAGAGTGTGCAGTCATATAATGGAGACACGGTTTGGTTATCTGGGCTGCTCGGACCATGGCTGTTGTAACCCGTTGTATTGCGCATACGGGAAAGGAAGAACTCGTGTTCGTCCGGAGATTCGATGTAACTTGTTTCGGTCATGATCAGAAGCTAGTAATCAATACAACTGAGAATATCAATCGCCGGGGACACAGAATACGGCAGTTTATTAAGTGGCACTTATTTCCATATCGCAGGCGTAGAACATGCTGAGAACACTGTACAATAGATCCATTATCCATATATGCACTAGTAGCATGTATAGAACGGTGTTTTCCAGTCGAAGAAAATTTTCGTATCCTAAGCGGAAAATGCCGCTGCAGAAGCTGTCTGTCACTGCAGCCAGTTCTGCGATCTTTTTGCGACTAGAATGTTACGACAGATGTTTTGACACAGTTGATGTACGCGTGATACCGTTGAAACATTGTGACTATGTTCTTTTTCCGGGTTTTGAGTTGCAAAGTAAACTGCGAATATTTCGGATTGGGCCGAGTATCTAACTGTAGTAATTAAGATCTCATCAGTCTCAGCACTCCGTTGTCTGGAATTTCACTGTCAGTATTGATTGTCGGTAACTAGATAGCAGTGTTTGCTAACCACTATGGAGCCCGAGATATTAATTTTGCCAGTACTGACAATTTTGTTTGAGAGACAGATAATAGATCACTTGGAAACTACGGTCAGGTTACAACAAAGGTGTCCGTAATATATGTTTAATACCACGAGTGCCGCTTGCGATGGGTTAGAGCGTTCGAGAAATAAGGGGGGAAGTAAAATCTGTGCGAAGCGATGCAGTTGCATAAGTGGTTCCGATGACCTTATATTCCTCTACCTGCCCCTTTCGCCTTTCTTGTTCATACACTAGCGAGTGATATTATGCACTGTGGTGGCATGAAATTAGGGCAACAAAATATTACTAAAAACATATGCACAGTATGTATATGACTGAAACACACCGAGAGTGGGAGCCACTGAGGGCGTAGTCAGATTGTCACGCAGAAGTGCTGGCGCAGAGAACTGGTCGGGATGTATGTACGGATTAACACAGAAGGCGAATGATTGGCGAGAACATTCGATTGAGTAAAGGGTACACATTTGCATCACTACCATATATGCAAGACACAGAAATAGGACTTATTCTTTGTGTTTTTTTCTCAGCTTTATGACAGTTAAGTGTGGCCCAATTAAGTGTGGCTCAATACAGTAAACACACTTTAAAACAGTCTAACATATTGTATAGCAGTGCAGGCAGCAACGAGCCCGGACATTTTGCCTTGGGGAAAACTGGCTCCAGTAGGGTTGATCCTACTGCTAGGAACGATGGTATCATTCCTGCTAGTATGGTGCAACATGAAGGCTCGGTTGAATATTCATGCAAATGCAGGATCGACTAAATGCACGACGGTTAAAGAGATCAGCGAAGTCGTATGACGCGTTTAATAGAGATTCAGTCGTTCAGACTGCGTTATTTTGATCTTCAGCCTTTCGGCCAGTATTATGAAATATGATGAGCAAATCGTCCTGCAGTCGTTCTGTGCAACTGTCAAGGTGTTGTAGATCCGTTGTTGTTCACGGTAACCTGTAGTTCACTTTGCCGCAGTGTTCGAGTTCAATTACAGTGTTGTGATTTGCGTGTGGAGTTAATGTCACTGTAACTGCATGCATGAATTTTAGTCTTGGTACAACTACATAAATCCTTACAAAGAGTCAAAAATTTGCTTATTTTGTATGACAGTCGCTTCCGTCCATTTGTCAGCTGTCTTATTCTTCTCCCTCAAATCAGTGTTGAACATGTTATTTCAGCCATCATTTCAACGGAGGAAAACTGGCTAGATAACTTCCGAAACATACATCGGGAACTAATTAACAGAAAAATAAAAGAAATCGCTTGACAGTATAAACGGGTGTGAAACCACGTGCACGTCCATATCTGGCACCGACAAAATCTCAATATAATTTTAACGATCTACTAGTTATTTCTGCCTGCATTTGATTTGTTCTGCTGTGTACAGAAATCCAAATCAGTCATTCTGAATTGGCCGCTGTGCTCTGTCTTTCATTTCCGCAAGGAGCAACGTGTAGCTGAGAATCCCGCAGGCGACCTGCAGAGTACTGAAAAGCCTTCAACGAAACATGCTTTAGAAATATCTTTTATTAAGAATACATTACTTTACCGCCGCTGCAGACTCTCTGTCAACTAGCAATCTGGCTAAAGTTACACCAGGCTTTCGTGCGTTTACACGTCTCAGGTGCTCAGGTGTCGCCGAAACGTTTGCGGGCCGACATGACGTGTCGTAGTCACCGTCACTGTAACTAAATATAAACCACTGCTTCGCCATGTGTTTCGGTAGCGTGATAGGTGTAGCGTCAGCGGTGAATAACCTTGGAGATCGACTGGCCCTAAAGTAGTCTCCAGACCGCCGGAAGAGAAACTGGAAAATCTTGTGCCTTCTGAGTCATTGCGGTGGCAGTGAGGGCACTTTAAGCATGGGTACAATATGTATTTCGAACGGCCAACAGTTATCGGGTTCATGCATTCTTATCTTTCCTAGATACGGTTTGCGTTGTATATCTAGGTTGAACATCGGAACACCAGGTGCTGATACTGCATGTATCTTTATCAGCGGTGCGCTTGTTAAGCTATCAGTGGTCAATGAAAGTGTGCTACCATCATAATAATGAGTACCGCACTGTTCAGACGGCTTAGTTGCTCCATACTCAAATTCAATTAAAGCGTTTTATTCATACCGAAGGTGAAATCTGTCTTGGCCTGACTCCAGACATGGACGCTGCAGATGCAGTAACCGAGACATTTGGTGCCGACTGCACTTATCACTACGAAAGAAAGGATTACATTGGAGGAGGAGCATTTGGCGCCGTCTACAAAGCAGTTGTAACTGCGAAAGGAAACTATACCGGAGAGGAAACTGTTGCCGTCAAAGAAACCCGTCTTGGTCATGCAGATACCAAACTCTACCGCGAATCCAACGAAGCCTGCAAACTGCGCGAAAAATGGAAAGCGTTGGTTGGACTGCAGCATAAAAATGTCGTTCCATATTACAAAATCACATGCTCGTTTACTTCTCACGGATGTTTAATGTTAGAAGTAATGATGGAATATGCAGAAGGTAAGACAATGATCTAGCGGATACTACTGCAAGGTTCTGATGTACCGAATAATCTCGATACAATTAAGATTAATTGTGAAATCGATGTGAAGAAAATTCAGCACAGCTTACCAAAAAGGTCGCTGTTAACCTCGCTTGGCAAATAGCAGATGGACTCGCATACCTGCATCAGAATCGCGTCATTCATGGGGATCTGAAGCCCGAGAACGTGCTTGTCAAGCCATTGAAGAGTACATCAATGCACCAGAAATATCTTTTGCAGCTAGCCGATGTGGACAACTGCGTTCAACTGCAGCGAAGCGTAACATGTTCGAAAGACGTTGACCTCCTGATTGGCACCTATCGGTATATGTCTCCGGAAATGATCAAAAAGTTCTTGCACGAATCTAAGGATATCATCGGACGAAGAACAGACGTATGGAGTGCTGGATGTATTTTTCATGACCTGTTTGACTGTTCGGTCCAAGTTAAAGGTCGATGGCTTTGTAAAGGCGAAGACAGAGTTAAAATCACACGGAGTACCACCCACAATTACTTTGTCACGAAAATCGCCGATGGTTATGTCCCGTATATTTCCCTAGATATTCCCGCAGTTTTGTCGTGCATTCTCCGTCGCTGTATGATGGTAAACATATCAGAAAGAATGTCAGCCTCGCTAGTGATGGAGACGCTGCGCGAAGTCTACCTCGGTAAGTTGTGCTAATAGGCAATTGAAGCATACGTACACAAAATCGGGGATTGTCCAGATCAAACGAACAAGGTATTCTAGAGACTTGTGACGCGCTGATCGGCTTGCAGTTTGTTTTGTGAACAAGCTTATAGCTTTATATTCTTTGAGTCAATGTGTGCTTTTACGATTTTGTTTCAAAGATTTCAGCGAAGATCTGGGAATTGGGCTGAAGATCGGTACCAAGTTCGTTTCGATCGCAGTACTACGGAACGGTGTGCCCCGCTTCCTTACAGCTTTTCCTTCGCTGGCGGCCTACAAAAGCAACCCAACAATAAGCGAATGCTACTTCGGTTCAGAAGCTCAAGGCCGCCGTCGTAGCGGTAACTACAATTCGGTCGAAGGCCTTAAACATCTGCTGTATGCATATGGTGGGGAAAATCCCGTAATACTGGAGAGATTATTCGCCCATATAATAAAACTGTTAAACAGTTACGGAATCCATAGTACCGAACACATCACAATGGTTCTGCCACAGTCTATTAACAAGAACACTGACGCTCACCGGAATATTTCCCAAGCTTTGAAACGTAACCTTGTTCATCACGTAACGCTGATTTGTCCCACATCGGCAAACTTCCTTGCATATGCATCATCGGAAATTGAGTATGAATTAATACGACCAAATGGAAAACCCAGCAGCCCTATTACACACGTGGTCATCTGTATAGCGGGGTACAATCACTTCCAGCTAGAAGCATTTCAGATCTCGCGTAGAGATTACTACGAAAGGTTGACCAACGGCGACGCAATATTGCTGAACTGTATGGCTGACATGCGCACGGCCTTCATTGAAGCTATTTGTGACAAAGTTGTTACTGACGAAATCACGTCCCCAAATCGTCTTCGTATCCACAAGGAGGTACAGGAAGAATGTGAAGAACTGCTGCGACTATTTTTGGAAGAACAAACCGACACAGCTGTTATTCACGTGGATGGGGACATCAGTATAACCGTTGACAGAAAAGATTTTGTTACAATCGCACAGACCGCTGTTGGCGAAATCCAGCGTTTTGCAACAGACGAACTGGTGAAATGTGGATTGATAGACAGCAAAGACCGTACACGTACGAATGGTTCCTTCAGGATATTGCTGTTTGGTAAACACTCGAAATTCTTAGCTTTACGTAATTTTCTGGAAGCACTTCAGCAGCTACCTTTGGATAAAACGATCTTGAGCTATGTGGATCACTCTGAAGTATTGGGGGCAGCTGTTGCAAGCTATTTAGACAACTCTTCCAAAACGCCCGGACTGACAGCCGACGGAAATCCGCGATGGCCTTCGAAATACCATTGCTCACTATCCGTAATAGGTCAACTTATCCAGGGTGTTTCACGGTAAAATGTGGTTTATTTATAAGCTTCCTCGCTTGAATACAGAACAAGTCAGGCAGATTCGAACTTGCAGAGATTTAATTCTGCACAGAGATGCCACGAAATTCCTTGCTACCGAGTGAATGTAAGAAGTTTCTGTATGTACGTAAAGTGCGCTTTAGAATTTTCTTTTTGTAGGAATTTATGTATGCAAAGTGAACCGGAAAAATCTTTCTATGCAGAAAGTTCTGTTTGTAAACCGTACCTGGCCCTTTAGAAACGTTTCTGTGATTTGACTCATGAGTGTATGTTTACAGGATACACGAACGTCCAAGTTGGGCATAGATATAAATATACACATAGATATAGAGATATAGAAACAATGGACTATTGTTCTCTTAATTGCTAGCGAGTGGCTTCGGGTCAGCATTGGTATTATGCAATTGCGTGGGTAGGAATGGTAACGGTCGATAATTTTGCAGAACTGTTGTCTGCCGGTGCTCATAATCCTGATATGCCTCATAAAAGTTGGTGACGGTGTTCTGCACTGGATGTGAAAGAAGAGGTAGACCACTTATCAAAAGGACTTCCATGAGATCCGCAAACGAACAATAGTGCGGTAGAACCTTGTTGAGAAAGTCAAAAAACGTGTAGCAGGCTTTTGTTTGAGCACCACATCAGACAAACATAAATATCGCAAATAAAGGGAACAGATAACTGTGGAAATTCAGCAGAAGGTTCGATACTCGGTCAATCCTGCCGGTAGAGTACAGTCCCGTTACGGAGGAAAAGGTGCTTGCCGTGATCTGTAGCACAACGTACCATTTTTGCCGCTTCGTCGTCTCTAGCTTTGTAACCCGGTAATGCAGAAAAAGTCCAGAAAATCTAATATTTTCCCAAAATGTGCAGATAAACCTGATCAGCTTTGCATTGCGCTTGCGCACTCGAGCCATTTTCGATGCGACTGAAATTAAGGGAGAATAATCTGTTATACACTGGAGCCGAAGTTGACAAGTTGTTCCGGTGACGAATTGGAGGGGTGTGACCTTAAAGCTTGGTACAATTTATCACGATGACATAGTCCTGCAGGTTATTTGTTTATGTGGTTCAGATTACAGCATGACCCTTCGAGTTGTCGATCAACATATCCACAGCATATATCACGCAATCAGTCTGATGCGTCTCTCAAAGGTTTACAATATCGAACGTCCACAATTTCAAAGATATTTACACGTACACGAATCTACATACATACATTAGCGTAGAAATAACGTTATAAACTACCATTGTTGTGTTGACCATCACCAGGTCCCTTACAGTATACTGTCACTGTAAATATAAGCGAATGTTTTCGAGCCCTTTTGAAACCACCAGGCACCGATACAAACTTATTTAGGAAAAGCCAAACTCATTGCAATGGAAGATTGGAAGTGGACTGTGGATACTAGTTGAACATTTCCTTGTTCGGGTTTTGCTGAACCGTTTGGACGTACCAGTTAAAAGCGTCAGTTGTCATGTGCTATATGCCGGCCAACATCTGTGTAAACACAACCGCCGTCGACAAAGTATCTCATAACAGCCTATTCGTGTGACGACATACCGCCACCAGCTGCAAAACAGTGGTTGCCGCCTTACGAGCAATACTTATGGCCTTTCGGACTTTGTTCAATGGTTTGCGCGCGAAACATCTGCCTGATGCGAGCACCGTCCGCCTTATTCGAAACACTCCTATCTTCGTAGTAGAATTGTCGACCTTCGTTATACATATGTACTAGCAATGCAATCATGCACATACGTTCTATTGTAAGGAAGATTTGACCTGACCATAAGCTCCCCGAAATTTATCGAAATGGAGAAGCCCGAAAACAATACATTTTTCCGTCCGTTCGATCTGGCAGGTCACGCTGTTTCATTTTTGCAACCAGGCATGGAAACACTTTCGAAACTTCCGATTTTTTCTGGAAAGTCTGGGAAGGAATCATAGAAAATCTTGTCAGTAGTGGGACGCAAAAGCGAATACGCTTGTCTCAGATTCCGCCTTATCGGTACAGTCATCAGATGTTCACATTGTTTTGGCATGAATTCGCGTGGGTGTATCGCCGGTTTGCTCTTAGCATGTCGATTTTTGGAGCCTAATTCTGTTTGGGATCTGTCCTGACGAACGCATTGCAGCACGAGCAGCTGAGATCGATCTACTCATTACATAAATGGATATACCCTCAAGCGGTAGATTTACCGAGACAGTCGTAGGCTACATGAAAAGCTCATGGTTCCCATAAATTATGAATATTTCTGAGGATACAAAAAGAGTCTTTTTGTCTCCGCTGCTAATATATCCCCGACATTAGATATTATGACAGCAATGAAATTAGACTCCGCAGTGCGTGCCTAATGTTTTGTGAAAATAATACAGTACATCACAAAATTACTGTAGATCAAAGGACTATTTTCCGTAATATACCGAATGCAAGAACACCTGAGCCGGAAAGCCCGTGCTTGCTCGACGCTTTGATGTACTAACGACTAACGTTAAAAAATGTTTGCTGAACAATTATGAACAGAAACCTATCATTCTTCCTCCGGTTCTAGTGCTGACGATACCGCCATTGCACCATCATAATATCTGTCCACCAATGCCTTTCACGTGCAAATGCAAGCGTCGTTAGATGCAAGAACGCTTCCGGTCTCGGCTGCGTAAAGGTCAGATGCTAAGAAGGTGTGGAAAGAATCTTTCTTTGCTGTATCAGACTTACCTGAATAGTTACAACGACCGGATTACAGTGCCTCTACTTAGCAACGTTTTCTGGTCAGTTGCTAATAGCTTCAAGTCTCTACTGCTAGTGCGAGTGAACACGTTCGCCGGTAACGAAAGTATGGAAAACGTCACGGTGAATGCCACAACATAAGAATACGTATCCGGAATTTCTGCTGGACTATGCATCACCGGACTGGCCTCCAATCTCGTTGTCCTAGCTGCATACTTGAAGAATCTCCGCCGATGTCTTCCACCGGAGCTGTATGTCATTAACCTGCACGCGGCCAATCTCTTAAACTTCATTTTATTCAACCCTTTTGACGTGTAGGCAAAACTCCACAGTACCTGGCAACTTGGGTCAACCATCTGCACGATTTACATGTACGTGTATTGGGGAGCTCCTTTACTCCAAGCTGGCTCCCATCTTCTCACTGCACTTAACCGTCTTTGGGCGTTGTGGCTTCCCCCCGTGTCCTTTCGGCACAGCCATACTCACAAAGTAGTGCTAATCATCTGTTTCACGATGTGGGTCATTATGCAACTGTTCATCCTACCTGGCATTGTTGCGGATGTTTTATATTACCGCCAATCTGGAGAATTGTATGGATGCTTTATTACAATAGCGGGGATTCCTGGGCAAGAGACTTGGTTGTTTATTGGGCAGAGTCCGGCAGACTGCCGGGTTAATTCTGCTGTTAGGGATGATGGTCTCGTTTTCCTTGGTATGGTGCAGGATGAAGCGACGACCGAAGATTCATGTGAATCCTGAATCAACAAAATCCATTACAGAAAGGGATCAGCGGGGTCGCATGGCGCAGTTAATGGAGACGCAATCGTTCCGGTTGCAAGCATTACTGACAGCGAGTGTGTTGGTGTTCTGGGGACCGTTTACTTTCTATTTCTACCTTCAGACTTTTGCGCAGTACTATGATCAGCAAATTGAGTATGCTGTAGTTGCACTATACACTTGTCAGGGTATGGTGGATCCGTGGCTATTTACGCTGACCTTTAGTTCACTGCGACGTAATGTTCGAGATCTGGTACGGTGTATGTGACTTTCATATTCGATCTAGTAATGCATCATTTTCAACGCAGGGAAATGTTTTTGGTAAGTATCGCCTGTGGTATTATTATTAAGATGCTTGACTAGTACATGTGCAACGCGGAATCCAAATATACTGGATTTTTATTGATGTGATGACTGTTTCGTACAGGCGAATGTAAACTCGCACGGAGAGGGTTGCATGCTTCGTTGTATAGCTTCCAGTGGGAAAAAATTAATTCAACATATCAGCCTGAGCCAGGGAAGTACAGAAAACATAGAACCTACTCCCGCTGTCCCGCAGGTATACAAAATAAAGGTCACCAGCAGGCCAGACAACATAATAATACAACTTTAGAAACATTGCACGTTAGCAACTTCATCTAGAAACCCGTCAGTTATGGTAGTCAAAACTTGTGAGCATCCACAGCCGTTTGCGGTGGATAACAATAATTATTAACAAGTGCAAAGGCAGTATCGTCATTCCACCATTCTTCGTCATTTATCCGGATAAAAACGAAAAGAGTGCACAATAATTTCCACTTCTTTCCCGTCAGACGGCGCGAAACCCGTAGAATTTGACAAGCAGATAAAAACTGGCAGCGGTTTCTGAGGGATGTTCGGTGTGGAGTCAGTTGACCAGTTGCACACTTCATATAAAGTATTATTAAGCTGGTGATCGTGCTGGGAACTGAACGAAACGCGTTCTGATTTCCAGTTGTACGAATGGGTTGTGCGCGTGTGCATCCTGGTAGCCGTATGATAGTGGGCAGTGTCCGCAGCACGCGGAGGAGGAGCGGTGTAATTCGGGCGACGAAGAGAGAATCTCAGTCCGTTATGCCTGTTCAGATTCTCACCCTCAGGCACACTAACATTTATGCCAATGCCCGGCGCGTTCTCAACTTGACTGTATAGCGCAAAGCCAACCTTACGATCCAGCCGGTCCAAGCCAGCGATGTGGAACTCGTAACGGCCGAAACCGAGAGCATCAACTAAACGAACTCCAGCGCCTTTCCAAACACCATCGTGCAGGGAAAAACGAAGATGCAGGTATCCTTCTTTATCGAGGAAGACATTGCGCGCACTCATCAGCCCGAAGTCTGTTCTTGTCTGCTCCAGAGTATTCCACCGACGATCACAAAAGGCAACGTCTGATGATCGAGGGGATCCCGAAAATGGAATCTCAGGTTTATTCACGGCATGTTTGAACTGGTATATCTTGAGTAATTCCTCATTCATCAGCAACCCGGTCTAAATATCGGTTGTGTCTCAGCTTATTAGACGGTAATTTGTTTTCACATAAAAGGGTCGCGGGTTAACTAGTAACAATTAGGTGGCAGCGAGAACTTACAGCAACAGGACCATTGGCAAGCTGTCCATCATCCATAAGTGG
>JAQGAU010003688.1:0-12756 GCA_034698045.1 Paramacrobiotus richtersi
AACCGTATATTACGTCAGGGTTTCTGGTAAACAAATAGGTTCCTCGTGTTGCTTTTTGACATCAGTGGTCGTCAGCGAGTTAAGAAGAATATTATTATTATTAATGCGCGCGGCGAGGCTAATAGGTTTACCTGAATGTGTGTAAGGTGACACCTCGCATTGACGATACACCTGAGGTTTCAGTGGCACTGTCAAAGCATGTATGGACATTGACGTCTCACTGTGCCAACACATTTTAGCCTCGTACGACATTTCGTTCCATTGGCGCTACCAGTGAAACAGTAATCAGATCGTGCTCAGTCGCTGTTTCTGTATTTAACAAAACAGGAAACAATAAGCGAGGCAAAACGTGCGGCATTTTGAGGAACAAATTTTAAAAACACTTTAGAACAATTTCGCAGTGTTTTTCGGTCGAGGCGTTGCAGGTATAGCTTATATGGTAGCTGCTTCATCGGGGATAAAAACTGCTTTCAGGGGCATTATAGACAGCTGATCCCTTTACCCACGATTGGTCGGTTTCTGCTACCAGTCGGTTTGCATTGTAGTGCAAACCGGGCAGCGGCACGCTTTCTGTGATTGGGAATTTTGAACTTATACAACTGCTTATTGTTCTAGGTAAATGAGGTAATAGCGTCATGCCTCGGGCATCAAAAGCCACATACGTTCACTTCGCTGCTGCATACACGACTGAATTTTGTGAAAGGTTGGTACTGAAAAGTGTAAACTGTGTGAAACTAAACTGCTACACCGCGCAGGCGCTTATAGCATCCGATAGATTTCAACGAGAGAATGTTATGGCGGATATACAATATCGTATGCGCGTAAGCGAGGCAGCTATCACAAGAACAGTCAGAGTACTAGTAGTACGTCGAAAAAGAACCGAAAGGAAATGACATGCGGAAAAGCTGCAAGGTTGATAAAGCATGCTTATATCTTCCGGCGACGCTCTTTCTGCTTGTAGATTGTTTTTACAGAAATCAACCACAAATGGGTGGGCAGTGTGTCATGTATCAATTTTTCCGAATAATTCGCAAATCGAAGTCCATTTTGGAATACTCATGCTCCTTTCACTGTGAAAATGGAATGCCGTAATTATTGATGATATTCTTAATGAAAAGAGGTTCTGTTTGGGAAATATACTGGAAACTAGCTGTGCACTGGAAGGGGATACAAGATTCCTGTAATTCATATCATCGAGTCAAACGTGTTTTCGTCCTCATCAATCCGGAACCTTCCTAACACAAAGGTGAGACCTATCTGTACTGGAAATTTTAAAACATATCAGAAAATGGATTTGCTGTTGATAGATGTTGTACCAACGTTTCTCACAGTATGGTCTAGGCGAATAGCTGTGCGCACTGTAGACTAGTATTTCAAGGCAAGGAAGTTGTGAAGGAACACTGATTCGTCATGCAGAAGACTGCATGCTGTTCTGCTCTAGATTCGTCTGCAGACTGTATTTAATCACAAATTTCTTCTGGATTTCTAGCTGGCCTTTTCGCACAAATAGCAGAAATTTATTGTTATGATTTAATTTATGAATTTAATTTAATTATGAATTTAAAATTTATGAAATTTTAATATTTTATTGAGATAAATGGATAAATATCCCATCTGGCTTCGATTTATGGCATATTTTAATAAACACATTCATCCACTGACTCCAATCAAAAAAATTAATCAATGTCATTAAATTGAAAGCAATACGAATACGCGAGCATGTATCTGCTGTACATGTAAAGGTAAAGCAGTATGCTGACATGAAATGCTAACGTTATGGATGGTATAAAGGCTTCGCTTTCATGAAAAGCTGAATCAAAGGCAAGAGAAGCGTTGTCATTCGGTTTAAAGTAAAACTCTACTACTCGAACGTATTCAATATTAGTATATCCTCTGTCGTGGACTAACGCGTCTTTTGGATACCGGTTCTAAATGTTGTTCGCAATAACGCTTTCCGCATACAGTTTAACGGCGTGTCACGCTTTAAGGCACGGAAACACTGATTTCCGTTATATCGGTAGATTTTTGCATGTCCGGTTGGAGAAATTTTGTAAGTATCCGTATTAATCTCTGCAAAGCAAAGTTTTGTCGTTTCACGATGGGTAAGCAGCATGTAAGAGCCTAAGGGGACGAGCTGATCGCTGTAAACAACCGGCAGTACTTTACATTACAAAAGTTGATGTTATCCAACTAAACAGTCTTTGATTGCAGTTTCACTTAAAAATCAATTGAATCATATCCGTAACCCGTGAAATTTATTTAGTGGGTTGTCCGACTTCTCCGGGAATATTGTGTACTTTCTCTTGTCCCGATTGCCTAATGGTGTTTTTACTTTCTTTTATCAAAAATGTTCTATTTTGGTTCCTTTGATAATCAGGTGGCTTATTAAGCTGTTTTGTCAATAGAAATTTAAATAACCATGCAATCACTCATTTTTAGTGGTTAATGATTGGTTTAGCTCTGACTCTTTCCGTCGGGTTTGGCACCAAATTCGTAAACATGAAAGTATTTTCCGCTTCGACTGCCTAGTCTGACTGAACGTTTTGGCAGTGTTTTAAGGCATTCGGTAATTTCTTCGTTCGCTGCATGTGTTGTTGTTTGTTTACTGGCGTTTTTTGGGACTGTTTGTTCGATCTTTTGTTGGACAATCTACATATCTGTACTTATGTGTATGTATAATATTAATGTATTTGGTTATCATGCGCTATATGCGTCGTTTATCGGTCTTCGTCCAACTCCCACTTAACAGTTTAATTCCTCCAATCCAATGATACTTTTAAATTCCAATCATAATATATTTCTATCGTGTTCACTAAATCCACGGTCTGATCACGAGTATCATCAGAAGTTCCTTAACGGTGTTGTTAGCTTTCTGTGGCGCAACAGCGTTCAGAATATTCGGTAAAGTGAAGCTGTGCATGGTTTGATATATGGGCATCTGCATGAACGATGCAAATTATTCTACCACTAGGAATCTATCGGAAAAGTAGAGCATTACCAAAGTTAGGCCTCAAATACAGAAAACAACTGAATCGGAAAATGCACCCTTAGCTGAGAAGATGCTTGGTTTGCACTGCATGTGGTCGCTACCGTACAGCTCAAGATAGGCATTGGCTCAATGCCATTGAGTCACCGCCCTCGCGCGATAGTGCGGCACGCTACTGCTTCCCATCCGCTGTTGTTGCTTACAGCTCTACATTAAAGTGCAATTGATTAAATAGCAAAGAGACCGCTTAAACAACTCTACACTGTAAAGAACAAAAACTCATGTTTGCGCTCAAGGGAAGACTGATTCTATGCAAGTTCCGCTGGATTGACAGAATGTTAATTAAGTGAAAGAATAGTGGCTTCCGGTTGGAAGGTTCCGTCATATTTTTTTTTCATTAAATCTGAGATGTATACAGTCCTCGCATAGGATACACATAATGGACAAGGGATTGCTCTACCCTGTGATCAGGTCATAGTAAAAAAGGGGCAGATAAACAAGAAGAAAAGTCCCAATGAATTCAGCTATGCATCAAAAGTATGATTTAAAAACGCTATAACATTCACAAAAATATAAGCAGGATAATTACACAAGTTTTTTTCATTTCATCGATCACGTAAAAAGTTGTTGAATTTTAAAACTCTGAAATTCAATATTTTACGACACAATCGACGAAATTTAAAATCCTTGGGCAATAATCTTTCTTATCTTTTATGCATTTTATAGCGTTTCCAAATCATACTTTTGATGCACGTCTGAGTCTGTTCTGACTTCTCTTTTTATGTACTTGCTGTTTGTTTACACTCGTGTTGTGGGCTGCGCGCCCGCGGAGGGTAAACAATGACCTGATCACTGGGAAGAGGAATCTGTTGTATATCATATGCAATTGATGTAGCAACTGTATACATCAAAGATTTACCTCATGATATTGTGCGGTGGAACCATCCAAAACGGAGCCGACTGGATATTTTGCCACCTTAACTCTTACATGCCCAGCGGGGTGTGGGTGGGTGCCACGAATTTTTTGCCGATTTAATAAAAAATACTAAGACCTGAAGCGCTTCCCAGACACTTCTGTTTGACTAGTATGCTTGAAGACCTATCTTTTTTGCCTAATAAGGGAATATCACCTTTCAGTCCCTTTTGGGATAGACCCCGGGATAAGGCTACACCCCGTTTACGGACGTTTTCGATGATCGGTTCGGTTTCCACACATTTTGTACGGAAATGTAAAATTGAAAATCCGTTCTGTAGCTCGCTAAATTTCCTTTCAATCGGTTGCTGCCCTTTAATTATGACAGCTTTCGGGATTTCACAATCTGGGATAAACTAGGCTCAGATCCAAGCGCGTTTCGGGCACTAACGCAGCAGCTGGTTGTTAGAGTACAGGGAATGTTACGGGAACAGCCAAAACTATCTGGTTTTTGTGGTTATAGATATAATGCACGAATTCGCCATGAATTGGCATTACCAGCATAAACGACAACTTCTCCTTACACGGGCACAATTATTGATTGAGTCGACTCCAGATAATGCAATAAATAAAGAACTGTTACGAGAACCAAAAACTGCGCAACAGCATGTCATTCTTCTCACTGGGTTCCCAGTCAATCTTTGGCTCCTAGATAAACAGGAACAACCGCACGACTGATATAGTTTTGCAGTCGAATAATCGTTGTACGAGGTGCAAGTAAAAAGTTTGCAACTGATCTCGCAGCACCGCTCCCTGCAGTCCTTTCAAAGTGGTTTCATTTATTTATTATAAAGGTTTCTTTGATCTTTCATATAAAACCAAAACTAGGAAGAAATCTCGGAAAAGAGGCCAGCAGGAAAATAAAAACCAAAGTGATTTTCTTGGCGCTGTCCACACTAGTTTTCGAGACCACTTAAATAATTTGTTAAGCCGTTATTTTTAGTAAAACAGAGCCCTTCTCCGGATATTTAGGAAGGACATACCTTGGCTAATAGATATAATTTGACCTAAGCTCCGCGGACTTTGGCTGGGTCAGGAAGAAATTTTTCCGTAAAACAACCCATATTGGCTGGATTAAGATCTCAGCTTTCGTTAACGACTTAACTGAGAACATTCTACAACATAACTATTTACCCTGAGTTATTCGGCGCAAAGGCTTGCGTTGCTGGTCTTTTGGTTCTATGAGAACAAAATTATGTGTGAAAAAAATCCACAGTTTACCGGCTTGTCGAATTATTTAGAATAATTTCCAAAAAAAGTGGGTTTCCAATTTTAATTTGCATGGGAGCCCAAAAAGCGAGAATTTAGAGATGAAAAATCTTTTAATTTAAAAAAACTAAACTAATAATTTGCAGCATCTTCAAAACTAAACTAAAACCGCGTTGGTTCCCTTCCGCGCTAAACTAAACGAACGATTCAAAATTGCGAACTAAACTAAACTTAACGACCAATTCAAACAGACAATCGAAAAACTAGGCGAAACGAAATTGCGCATTATCAATGTTGCATGGATTCCAGCGTTACCGCACTGAACAGTATATTAGGGCCACTGCGTTTTCATCAAACAGGATTCTCCAAACAAGTCATTTCGGAAGGATCTCGCCTTTTCTCATAGGCTTTGTATGTCCCAGACGAGGCCAATGTCGAGAACACCCACCTGGCCCATTTCTTTTTCGCGAAAACGCATGTCGGTCAATGTGTACTTGCATGCGACAGTTTGAAAATGCAATTTTTACAAATCATGTGCTCATGCGCACGCTAAACGGAAACTATTGCTTTGTCTTCTCAAAAACTAGACTAAGCTGGCCAGAAAATATCCAAAAAAATAAACTAAACGAAAACTAAAAAATGTGTTCGAATTCAAAACTAAATTAAACGAAACTTTAGTTTCGTTTAGTTCGTTTTCGTTCAGACGAACGATTTTCATCTCTAAGCGGGATTTCAGTGATCACGGCCTGCCTCAACAGAAGGATGAATGGACATACAAACATAGCTATTCATTTCCCGAGACACAGCAAACCAGCGGAAAAAAACAAATTTTTGCGCGTAAAAAACTGAGCGAATCGAACTGAAATACATGCATTTGGAGATTCTGGCGCTGTATCCCACCATTTCGAGCTTTTAAAGAAATTCCTTTTGTGGTGTATGCATGAACAATTCTTCTCTAAGAAAAGGTGGCAGCGCTGAATCAGCTTCGTTTGGTGGAGCGGAAAAGGTGACAGTTGCAAGACTTTTTACTTGCACCTCGTATTAGCAGAAACGCTCATCATCACATTCGGCGTCGAGAAATGAGAGAGAGAAGACATGTTAAGGACTGATGACAAATTTTGGCAGGAATAAGGATCGAAATGTGAAATTTCTTCTAATTAAAGCAGAAATCACGAGGCGACCTGTCGCGGAGCGTGATCAGACTGCACTACACTGGGCGGTTGCTTGTGATACTGTCCAACGTAACAGCCATCCGGCCTGGGTGTGGCTAGTGTAATCCCACTGATTTTAAGTGTGATTTGTAATGCTTGGGCGCGTAAGAGTTGAGACAAGCCGGACTTCTAAGTAGCTACTTTTTTTGCAATAATCAGTTCATAAAAACTATAAAATATTGCGGATGGAATACATATACGGACAGTTTTCCTGTTTAAGTTAACTGAATTACTGATTGTGCTACTTCATTAGCAGCAGAAACAGTTACTGTAGCATAATTACCCATATTAATATAATACCAGTCAGAAAGATACAGAAAATAACTAATGGGTATAAGTACTTACCGCAACTACGCAAAAGAAGCTAAGTGTCCTCATATTTTTGACTCTGTTGTTTCCAGTGAATCCCAATCGAAACTGTCGGATGAAAGGTAGCCATCACGACCATCCGCGACAGAGTTCCGGAAGTACACAAATTCTATTCATGCCCCGAAGGCAACCAATCAGCCGTCAACCAACAGCCACACTGCGATGAACTTGACGATCATTAACAGCACCCTCATGCATACTGCCGCTTCCGGCACAGCAATATGGCTTAACACCACACTGGCGTCGGTGGTCAAAGCCTCCAACAAGTCGGTCAAATTAACAACTGTTGATCCCTCTGAAGCATGGCGGCAAAATGTTCCCGGATCGGGTGTCTGGAGCATCAAACAAGTCGGGGAAGCGTATTGGTTCATGATCATTCTATATCCCATATTATTAGCACTGTGTACCATTGGGAATGCCTTGAATCTTGTGGTGCTGGGATCGGCTAAGAAAAAGACAACGACAACCTACTATATGATGGCTATATCTGCTACAGATATCATATTACTGTAAGTAGTTCTCTACTTCATGTAGAACCGACAGTAAATCCTGTTGATAACGTGCACCTCAAAGTTAACGTCATAACAAGAACCCGCACCGGCCGGGTGGACAGAATAATGTATATTGGGTGCAGAAGTTTGTTATGGCATATACTATGGTGAACTATTATGATAAAAGCGTCAGCACATTGAAAAGATGATCTAGACTTAGAGTCCTATGCTTAACATTTCAGCAACATTTCAAAAGCTTGCATGTAGCAATCACAATTTCAAATCCCTTTGTGAATCGCGTCGTTCGCTCGTCGGTATATGGGTTTAGGCCTTGACTTGTACAATACGACACTACGAGTGCTGAACTTAAAAGGTAGAGCAAACGATCGCTTTAATAAAAGCATTTTACAATCTCATACAAGTACCGAAAAACGTTTAAAAGTATCGGATACATAATATCTGTCACAGGCCTTACTCACTAATTTACCACTTCATTTTTGAAACAGCGTTTTTCTTTTGCTATTGTTAAAGGCAATGCCGCCGCAGTTTTGTGGGCCCTGCCGAGTGTTAAGTCGCGAGTTAACGAACGAGATGAGATTGGATGTTTTAATACTTTACGTTTCGTACTGTGTAGTTGTCTTATGTGCAAACGCTGGTACTATGAAAGGAATAAATGTGCGTGGTGAAAAAAATTTACCACTTACAATTAGGAGCATAGAAACTTTGTGCCGACTAGAGTTCTGCAATGGACCGAAAAAGTCAGTCTAGTCCGATCCAAACTGTATTTTTATTTTTCAGCCCAAACCCAAACTCAGCCCATCAGCTTGTATAATGTTAACCAATTGTTCAGTTGAGCACGGGGAACGGAATACAGTACCTAAATTTAATTTGATCTCCATTTAGTACGGAACGTCCAGCCGGTACCAGATAAACGAATACTGTTTGAAACAGCTGAACTTTAATACTACAAAAGCTGTCCGTTGTACTGCTGTTTGTCAGAGACAATTCGGACATGAACGCTTAATCGCGAGATGTTATGTTCTAACATTGAATGTCTTATTTGAAACAAAAGCAGAGCACGACTAACTGTTTTGATACTGGTCGAACGTTTCGACTGCAGGCAGGAAAAAAGATATGAAACAGATAATTCGTTTGAGATCAGGAATGCCAGACCTGGAGCCAACGGAAATCACGAAACTGTTAGAAAGGTCTGACCGATCAAAATAGGGAAAGTATACTAAACTGGAATCCAAAACCATAATTTTTTTCTGAAATCCGTCCAATCCAATACAGATTCTGGAATGGACTGGATTTTGCAGACTATCGCAGAACTCTAGTGCCGGCCTATGAACAAAAAGTTCGAATCGGCAGAGGGCTACAGGTATGTGCTGCGGTATGTCGGCACCGTCGAGATGGTGCTTCTGCCATTACAAGACCCGTAAATCGTTCAGCAGTTATATTTTTGTCCGTTAGGGACACGCAGTAGCTGTACTTTACGTTTACCGCATGAGCTTATTCCTGTGTTGATGATGCGATGCCAATATTTGTCGATAGCTGGTTCGGGGTTCCCCTCTTCGCCTGGAACACCAGTGTCTCTTTACAACTCCCTTACAAGACCGCGTACAACAAGAACGCCACCAATGCCGCGAGGCCATACACGACCTGGGGGCAGGAATGGAGTATCCAGTTTTGTGATTGGTAAGAAGAGTGAGTTGTTCCATGGCTTATTGGTGCACCTACCAACGCCATGATATATTCATTTGCAACATCTTTTTTCACCGATTTCTCATTGATGTGTTGTTTCCAGGGTGTTGCTTGTGTTTTCCATTGAACGCCTGGTAGCTGTGATCAGGCCGTTTGGTGTCAAATGGCTCCACGAAGGACGTACAGCGCGTGTTTTCATAATGACTTTGTTTCCCCTAGCCGGCGCATTCACTGTTTATAACTTTGTGGAACTATACTACAGAAACATTGTGAAAAACGGTTACAAGAGCGATGACTATATGCCGCCTTGGGTTTTGCAATGGCAACTTGTTCAGCTTCCTGCCGAGGTAACCGCTGTTATTGATGTTTGCGAAAGTTTACTCTCGGAATTCCCGACTAAACTAGATTGTTTCATTAGCTGACGGTGGGCCTGTTCAAATTCTTCGGCTTACTCCTGATGAATGTCTGGCTCATTGTCCTGATTAAGCGACAGCAAAGATCGGACATTGGCAAACAACGATCGGCTCAACTGGCCAACTCGGACCGCAAATACCGCAACAGTAATCTCATCCTCGTTGCGAGTGTAGCGCTCTACGTAACCTGCTGGTTCCCGACTGTAGTCTACCAGTGTTTATTGCTGGCGGATAAGTTACACACGTATAGCTTCGAAACAACTGCTAGATCGTTCCCCACGCCCATCTGCCAAGCTATCATGTTCATAAACTATTCCGTCAATTTTTTGTTGTACCTTGTCGTCAGCAAAAAGTACAGAGCGGAGTTTACCCGGGCCTGCGCGCCCATATTCTGTCCCAGTTGGGCCAAGAAGCATTGGAGGATGATTGCCGAATCTGTCGTCGCCTATACTGGCCGGGAGAAGGCGACACGTCCAAGACCGAAGAAACAAACGCCGGTAACGACGGCTGTATCTGCTAAATCGGCAGTAACGATCCTACCCAGTAAATCGGAGAGATCAGGGAGTACGGATACGGTGATATCGTTAGAGACGAAAGGAAAAGATATTCCGCTAACACTGATTCACACTGTTGAATCGTCAAAGAAGCTGGAAAACACCACCTTTGACTGCCTTCTTAATCCACAAAACCCTTTATCCGGGACGGATGAAGCTATCAACAGAGACAGAATACCAAGCGTAAGCACGACGATATCTGGTGATAGTCACGGAACGCCTAGAACAGACCGCATATCAAGCATTACGCCCGTGCTATCTGGTGCTGGCGCTGGTCGCGGACGTTAGTGTGGATTTTTGAAAGCCGATCATTTTTATTTCTACAGATCTTGGTTGTTCCTTACTTACTGTACACACTGTTGCGTTAGATACGTGACATTGGCTTTAAGCGCTGTTGTCGTTCTTATACTTCTATCTTTGTGGTAACACTGCAAATCTTCCGGTCCGTGTCCCGGTGGCCACTCCGTCAGTGGACGGTAACAGCTCCAAGTGTCGGTCGAGTGTTGATCGTCGGTAAGGGCTGTGCTCTCCTTGTTAAGAGATGACTGTCTATGCGTTCCAGTGTTTTACTTTGCTAAAACATGTTGCTGCACCTGCGGTTAGCGTTCTGTTTGGATTTGTTATTTCTCAGGGATCATGGGGCAGGTACCAGTTGTTTACTTTGTGACTGGGTAACCGTAAACTTTAAGGTTAGTTTTTGATAAAATTGATGTTCCATAATATCGGCATGCGACTCGTACCATCATCAACTGCTTTACTCCACAATCGGTACTTCTGTTTATTCTGGATGGGTGCTGGTGACGAACAGTTTAGTTCGGTAAATACCATGAGAAATACACTATGCCACCAACCCGGCACATTTAAAATCTGAAAAGTGTATACAATTTCAAACGTTACACAACATCCACAGTCTTGGTGATTCCGGTGCATAATGGAATGAGGAAACATTGGTATAATCAACCAAGGTACTGAAGAACCAAAAACACAGACGTATTAAAGCCTGATCACACTGCACACACACTACACCACAACAAGATGAACAATAAATCAAATAATATCGACGGAAAAACGTTTTATTACGTTGCCCAGAATCCCTCATCTGGCATTGGGATCGTACTCTGTTGCACTTAGAGTCCAGGTGATCGGAAGTCACTGTCAACCAGCACGCCACTTGATGTCCAAGCAAAGGTATGATCCGCGCTAAAAGGATATTAGATAGGAAATTATGGGCCGTATTGCCGTAACGGCATAATATACAATGGCTGGAACGAAACTGCCAGAACTGCTAGGACGTACGTATAAGTAACATAAGCCACTAACCTTGCATGTTAAGAACTTCTGAATGGACGTAGATATTTATACAACGTAGGCCTTGGGCCATCGTGCACCGGAGCATCTAAAGTCATCCATTATAATATCGTGAATCCAGTCTGCTTTTCTTCTGTGTTATAGGACTTTGGTACCATTTTGTATGCGGATGAATTTGATGTCGTTAATAGGTGCAGCACGAACATTTTCTCATTGAAACTCTTTATTGTGCCTAGAGCGCTATTTCCGATTGTTAAACACGAGGGCGACAACGTGCACTAGCGAGCTGTGTAGTTACGCAGCCAATTTTCATAGGTCTGAACGTACATAATTACCGACGTACATTACGGTGCTGGTTAATGATCAGACTGTTACAGGTAATAATACACCACGTGTTGTCCAATAGATGCATGTTTCCAAAAAATTAGGGCACTGGAACGTACAGTGCTAGATTCACTGGCATGCCGAGTCCACGGTATATACAGTCCTGCTACACCTTCCGCTGGCACATAATGTTAAAGTCCAGCAGTTAAAAAAAATGATTTCTGGTACGTGCTGCAAAAGTGGGCGCACCGATGTACAGTGCAAGAAATTAATCAATCCAGAAACCTTCCTCATCCGGCTGGAGCGTTGTTGTGGTTCTTGGAAGGGAAGGCGGAGGCGTAAAGTCCGAGATGTCGAGGTATGACGAGCTCCAACCAATGGCACGTCGGACACGTCGGAAGGATCTGTCCAATTGGAAGGTCTGAAGCACCGAGGTTTGCCGATCAAATGTTATCGACGATGATGGCTGATAACTGATAAACAACAAGGCCAAAATTCCGAAGAAATAAGCCTGCATTTTGCGAGCAGAATGAGCTGATTCACGTGGGCGTTGAAACACGTGCTGCTAAGTGCACATATCTAGACGGAAAAACCAAGCAGACAAACGCCGGTGAATGCTGAATTTATCTCGCATGCAGGCTGTATTTATTGTTTCCAGGTACAGAGAGTACCGGTTTGCAACCGAGACTGATTTCTTTCGTACATGAATGTTCTCAGCCATCCAATCGAAACACAGCTCATGATAATCTGGCGGCCTGATTATTATCAACCGTATCTCGAAAATGCGCTTACGGGGTCCTGTGCGAAACCTGTAATGGGCCCATCCTGTAGCTGCTTCATACATGTGCGGATTTTTCAAGTTCCTTGTACGGCTTTCAAGTTGCCGCCTTTCCTACTACAACAGGCGCGCTGCAAGATCCTTATCTAGCCTTAAGAAAGCGGTACTTTAAAGTACAACAACAACAACTTTATTCCTCTGGAACTGTTCGTCCAGCAGGTGCCACTATGCTGTTCGGTGGCATTATCTCGTCACGAGAAACAACGGAAAAGCTACGAACAAACGATCACAAACGCATAAAACGTACAACACTACATGTGCAACAAAACAAACAATAACATAAAAACGTTTAGGACAAATAAAGCCATAGCATGCGTGACAGCTATGTACATATACACAAAGTTGAAGACATTACGCAGTTTCGGCACTTGGTAAC
>JAQGAU010003689.1:0-12755 GCA_034698045.1 Paramacrobiotus richtersi
TGATCCGCCACCCGCGACGGACACGCCGCCACCACACAGCTCTGTTTCAGCTTCCCGGGGCACTTGACCAGTGCCCGGAGTCGGGGGAGCGGCGGGTCGGGGTCGGCGGGGCCGTGGTAGACGTCCGAGCCCTTGGCGCGCCGGGGGTAGGCGTTGGGGGTTTTGATCGGGCAGGCGGCGCGGGCGGCGGCCGTGGCGGTCATGGTGGCGTGGATGGTGTGCAGGAGGGTGGAGAGGTGGGTGAGGGCGGCGGGGTCGGCCAGGTGGAAGCGGGGGCGGAAGGGGAGGGTGTGCAGTTGGCTGGCCTGCAGGAGTTTCTTCAGGCGGCTGCGACAGGCGCGGTAGTTGAGGGATTTGTCGTCCACCTGATGAGAAAGTGTTCCATTCACCACAGACGTCTGTTCGTTCTACACCGTCCCCAAAACGTAACCTTCACATGACCTTTAACTTTTTAAAACGATTGTGAGCTTTACTAGGCCTTCGAATTTCGAAAGGGGTGTCCTTTAAAAAACAGGAAAAGGAGGAGCGAAGAAACTTGAAAGAGCCAAGAAAAACCGATAATCATAAAATAAATTATTATCAAATCAAAATATGTTCTGCAAACTTTAGCTTACAGAAAAAAACATTATAATATGCAGGAAACTGAGAAAACTTAGAATATAACTAACCGAAAATGAAAATATTGAAAAAGTCAGCATTTATTATCGATAAACTACCGACAGACTAGACTAATCTGAGAAATATATTCAATTAATTAGAAAGAATGAAATTAATAAAATGCTGGACCCAGAAAAACGGTTAAAACAAAGAGGGAATTTTTTTAATTTATTTCTTATTTGATCGGTGTAACTTAAAACTGTTATTTACTATGTGTACCTTCGAATCGTTGTAATCTTGGATAACGGAGATCCAGATGATTCCCGCCTGCGTAATGTCAACCTCACCGAATGGATTATGCTGCGCCACCAATTCCACCAATTTCAACTCGGATTCGAAACTATGGCAGGCGCCACCGTGACCCGGGTGCGGTTGTCGCTTGTCCGGGCTATCAAGAAACTTCTGCTAAATCAATCGACCGAGTAATGAAGAAAGTTTTTGCGAAATTTACCCAAATCTTTTTCCAGTGCTTTCACAATTCCGACTTTTTGCATTTTTATTCAGTGGCTTGTTTTAATTTGATTCTAATTTACTGGTATCAAACTTAAGTTTTTTTATTGGCATTTTTTACGGTTTTCAGTTAAGTTTGTCAGCCTACTACTTTTACTTTTTATACAGCGGCTATTTGCCTAATCCATTCATATGTTGGTATTTGCTTGTGTTTTTCTTCGTTTTCTGCGATTTTCAACCAGTTTATTTTTAAATCGTATATATTTTTTCCATTCTTTTCTATCTTTTACCCACAAGAGCGGCTGTTGCTTAACCTTATTCATATAAACTGCTTTGTATCTGCTTTGTTTATTGTTAATTTGCTGCGATTTTTAAATTTTAAAAATAATTTTTTAATAATGTTTACTGTTGCAATTTTTCTGCATAGTAAATTTTTGTTAATTGTACATTTAATGACTTACTAGATGCGTTTGGGTTGCTGCCGTTTGGCATCATCCGATAAATACTGTTCGTGAAAGCGCCGGATATGGTCGAGGAGTGTGGTGGTGGTGTTGGCCAGGAATAGCTTGTTGCAATAGTTGCACACATTGCCAGCCGGTTGCGCCGGTGTGAAATGCTCCCACACCGGTGAGCGGTTTTTATACGGCGGCTTCTTGGTCTCTAGAGGAGAATTCCCAATCAGAGTACGATACATTCATCCAGTATAAAAATATACTTTTTCTTGGAGCTATTTTTATTTACATTTATCCAATATCTTAACAAGTTACAGTACAACATAAATTAAAAAAGTCTTTTTAAAATTTTAAAAATAAATCTAAACATTAACATCACATTTTACTTTTATAAAGTTTTATTTATAAAATGAAATTATTTTTGAAATATTCTGAATATAAGTAAGAAAACCAGAACCAAATGATTATTTACGCATATTTTTATTATATCTATTAATATTTTTCGTTGTAGTTTCGAATCACTTTCGATTCGATACACTTTTCGATTAGGTAATATTAGGATATTTTATTCAAACGTTTTCCTATTTTTACACACTTGGCACAGGTATCTGGTATATTATGCACGGCTTTCTATTTTACAGGCAAAAATGTCAATAATAAAAAATGCCGTTATCAGCAGCGAGGAAGTACGCTACCTGTTTCCGGTCGTTTGTGGCGGTAAAGCGACAGAATTTTCCACTGGTCTTTAATATATTTTTGCATACGATCATCGATCAGTGCCGTATTACCCTCCATTGGCAGCTGCTTCTCTGCAAAGAATTAAAACCGCAGGTAAAACCAAAATCTTTAAAAAAACGAACATCACAGCAAACTAAAAAACTGAAAAAATAACTAACAAAATGACTATCAACTATTTCAAAAAATTAATTAACTAATTATTAAAATTAACTGATTAATACCATAACTTATTGGAAAAAAATTCGCAAAACACAACAGAATAATTTTAAGAAAAAAAAACAAAATCCTCTAGCGAAAAGAACTGAAAAAAACTATCAAAAAAATCAGAAAAAAGAAAATATAACAAAAAAAGAAAAAAATATCCCAAGTATATAAAAAAAATGCTAGTACAATTTAAAAAAACGCAAAATAAATCAATCACGTTTTCCTACCAACAGCTTGGGCATTCTCCGGTAGTTTCCGCACCGGCATCGCCAAGGGCCGCACCGGGACGACACCCGTCAAATCCACATCTTCCTCGTCAAAATGCTCCGTACAAATGTACAGTTCGTGGGTTTTCCCGCAGTACGGCAGGTGCAGTCGTTCCAAACACTCCCGTCGTGGTTGCGCCAGTTCGAACACACGGATAAACCGCACGGTGCTCGGGTCCGTGGTGTCGGCCGAGTTGGTGCACAAGGGGACGACGCAGGTCAGGCAGGTCACCACGGAAGTGGTCGAGAGAGGGGCGGGGAGTTTAGGGAGCGGGGCGGTCGTTTCCGACGGGAAGGCTGGTGTTCCTATGAATTTTTCATAATGTTTCGGTTGGATATTTTTGTTTATTTTATTTTTATTACTTTTTTATTTTTCCTTTCTATCCTCCCAGAATTTTAGTAATTTTATTCTTAATAATTATTTGAATATATATTTGTTAATTTTGTTAATTTTATTCTTAATAATTATTCGATTATATACTTGTTAATTTTAGTAATTTTATTCTTATTATTTGAACGTATTTGTTCATTTTAGTAATTTTGTTTTTTTTATCTGAATATATTATTTGTTCATTTTAGTACTTCTAATCTTATTATTTGAATATATTTGTTGATTTTATTATTCTGTTCTTATTATTTGAATATATATTTGATCATTTTAGTAATTTTATTCTTATTATTGAATACACTTGTTCATTTTAGTAATATTATTATTTGAATATATTTTGTTCAATTAGTCTGTTGATGGTTGATCGATATTTACGGGCTTGATGAATTTTTATATTTTTTATATTTGCTATTCTCAGTTTTTCCAATTACCGACTCATAGAAATTTCGTTTTCGAAATGTAAAAGCATAAAAATTATAGTTAGCAACCAGAAAACCCCCAATTTCTCAAATGTTCGTTTATTACCCATATTTCGAAAATATAACCAGATGATAAATTAAAAAAAACGAACAAAATATGTAAACGACAGTTGAAACTTTATTCCTTTCAAAACAGTTGAAACCCTAGTACAATCAGACTTTAATAAAAAACATTAAAGAAATCATAATACAACAGTCAGAAACATCCACGTGGAAAAGATACGAAAATTATAGTAAACACAATTCTTGTAAAGAAATGTAAGAAATGTAAGAAAGAAAATATAACGAAATAAAAGTCTGAGAAATCCACGCAAAAGACAACGCAAAATAAGGGAACAAAAGAGTTTATAAAAAATTTGAGAAAAAGAGAGTGCAAAAAATATTCGTAAAAAATGTAGGAAAATTGTCCTATCGATATCTTAACGAGAACGCACAAAGGAGAAAAAAAATGCTATGGAAAATTCACCAAAATCTTACCGTCAGTATCGCGCATCAAACACTGATAATCAGCATCCGCCTGGCTGCGGAAATACGTATCAATCACGGTAAAGTGTGGCATCAGTTGGTACGGACTCTGCTTCGCCACCACCGCACGGCAGTCTTTCTAATTCAAGAACAGTAAAACGACATAATAATTACTGTTATGGATATTAAAAATAAAAGCCAAAAACAGCAAAAAATTCAATAAAATTTAATTCAAGCTGAACAAAATTCGCTAAAAAGGAAACAATTAATTTAATTGAATTAAACATTATAATCAGGAACATATTTTCAATCATACCCGATATCGTTTCAGCATCCTGGCCCATTTGGCGTGGAGTTCCATGGGAGTTTTGGGGACGTAACTGGGAAAATGCTGGCGATATTTCTCGCTGATTTCCTGCCAGAGATCATCGTGCTGTACCTTCCCCGTCTTCTCCTCGCCTGTCCCGATGTCGTAGACGAATAACGGGTTCATTTCCACTCTTGTCATGACCAGCCATCTGCAAAAAAACAAGAGGAATGTTCGAAGAAACCACGGAAAATGGAAAATCTTCGAACCAACCGATTTTCTTCGAGCTGTGCTGTGCGACGGGTTCGCGATGTCTCACACGGAAAGTTATCAGTATCGGCCATACTATCCAAGCAGAATATTGAAATGTTCACATAATCTAAAATGACGGCAGAATTCCTGTGGAAAAATAAAACCAAAAATTCATGGTAGCGACTGAATTGTCTCGGAAAACAGTAAATTAATGAAATTAATCATTAATAATGTGGTTGAATTGACGGAATTCGAAATTGTTGGCGGAACGAGGCATCAAATTATCCACCAGATTGTTACCCCCCGAGGAGGGAGATATTTCGGTTTGCCCGATTGTAATGAAACCGATACAACTTCACTACGCTACTGCATCAAAACTGCGGTTATATCGAGTCATTGTCGACCGCCCTTCGCTGTCTTCCTATCATAATCGGAATTGTGGACTAAGCGAAAAAAAAGATGGCCGCAGTTGTAACAGTAATTTTCTGATGAGCTGGCGATTTTAGATCTGTGATCTTTTCAAAAACCCCCTGCTTACACGTTATGCAATTAATTTTGACAGTCCCGGAAAAAAATAAAATGTCGTTTCGTGTCCCGAAATGGGATTGGAACAGCGTGGATGTGCTCGGAGACGATGGACTGCTGTCCAGTGGCCGCGTGATCGATGCTGTGAATGGAGGCCTGGTTGTGGATTTTGGTGGAACAGGGCCGTCAGGATCCCGAGTAATTCCCTTTGGCAACGTTTATTACCGCTGTTTCCATACCTTGCTGAAAAGTGAGACCCATGAGGAACGTCCAGTGGAGGTGCTGCTGCGTGTGCAGCCGGAGGACCCGTGGAAGTGGTATCCAGGCATCCTCCTGAACGATTTCGGCCTCGTCAGTGTCACTCTGCCAGATTGCGAGCGAAAAGGGATCCTACATGAACAGCGCATCCGTACGCATGATCCCCGGCGTCCTATGTCTAATCGGCGAGTATCGAAGGGCGAATTCAGGAGAAAGTTGCTTATGGTACCGAGTGAGATCGCTGCTTCGATTTCTTCTGACGATCAGCTGATTCTGGCATTCAATGCGTATTGCCGACAGCGTGAGTACTGGATGATGGCCACATCGGTTAAACGGTACAGAGCGGTATCCAGAGAGCTGTCCATACTGGGCAATGAGCGAAGGATGTCGTTTCTTTCCCAGCCGTACTTCAGAGTACCGTATCGATACCCGGATCCTCTCGTAAGTGAGATGTTTTCGTGTATAGACGATTGGATCTGTGTTTCTTTAATAGGCATAGCCATAGACAGTGGAACAGTGCTTCCGCTGGGACAGCTGAATTTACGCACAAAATTTAAACGTTAAAAAAACAACCAAACTCGTTATCTACGCGCGCTTCAACAGGAAGAGTTCCCAGATCTGCAGCAGCATTACCCTTAACAACGGAAACGTTGCTTAACAAAAGCTGTCGATCTTGACGCTCCAGCTAACTCACGAATTTTTCTTCCCATGAACTACATCATTTCCATAAATTAAAGATGCACCTCTTGGATCTACATTTACATTATGAAGTTATTTTAGATGCTTTATTTTTCTGTAGAATGAAATACTGGTGTCTATGCTCAAAAGCGTCACAGATCCTCTGAACACCATCCGCTTACTGTCTCCAACAACCGGCCGTCCAGACGGCGATATTCAGTCCATTTACCATTCGACCATTATCCCTCTGGTATTTGAGTGTTTGACAACCGCACAGCAGATCCAGCTCCGTGGTGTCTGCACGCAGTGGGACGCCATTCTGACATCGGCTTGCATTCGCCGCGTCCTGACTGTCGTCACACCGCGTGATGACCCGGATTTTACGAGTTCATATAATAGCGCGTATCGATTTGCATCATGCCTGTACAACGGCTGGACGTTGCACACTCGCGTGCTGGTGTTGTGCGGTGGAAGCACTCGGGTCTGGCGCTTTGGGATCGGGCTGAAGGACATTGTCCGCTTTCTGCAGCGCATTATGACGGAAAAGCGCGTGCCTACTACCGAAATGTTGTTACTCACTGGAGAATGTGATATCCCCACTGACGCGCCCCTGTGGGAGATTTTTCAAGCAGTTGCGGACATTTCCAGGCAGATGGTATTGACAAACGTCGGAGTGGGTGTCGATCTGCAACGATGCAAACGATCTGAGGGGCAACTCATAGTTCTGCGTGTTGTTCGCCAACTAACCGAAGATGTCTTCTGGACCATGCTGAGGGAAGGATAAACGCTTCAGATGTGGAACGCTTGGTGAAATGGATCACGAGCAGTACTGCCTCAGCGGCTAGTGTCCGGAAGATTGTTCGGGTAAGAAACATTGTCTTTCTAAAATTGTTTATCTACCGGTGCATTGTCTATCTCTCGAAACGGGAACGCACTCCCTCATACTGCATTGTACTCGGCAGTCTGAGTATCTGCACACTGTTAAATCCAGAAAGCGTTTGAGTCCCGTGCATGGGAGCGCGGCTCACCTCAAATTCCAAAACACGTTTTTGAGAAGTGTACAACTTTTTGTAACCATTTGCAGATTCTCAACAATATGCAGACTCTTCACCCACGGCCACGGGACCACCATTGTCGGGATGCTACAGGTGATACCAGCGTTTTCCGTGGGAACAAGGAAATCCAGCTCTGTCTTAGTCGGGATGGTGGGCCAGAAATGCAGCATGTTGGAAGTGTGGGCGATCGGGGCACAGTGGCGGAACGTGCAAAGCGCCAGGCAAACGACCCAGACGGGGAAACGGTGGCTGCTAAAAGACGAAGAGTTTGATGCAGTGTTGTTTTTACTATCAAATTTGCAGCCTCTTACTATTTACTATCTGCTATTATTCCGCCATTACTATTTTGTTACTTTTTACTATCTCACCAATTCCACCTCTATTATTTACTTTCCCATTTAGAGACTCGTTACTAATACTTTGATGTTCTTTTCACTTGAGGTGTTCTTTTTCTGCTGGATTTGTGCAGGTGTTTCTTTGTTGATGCGCAAGCCAGATTGCTTTCCCACATGGGGAAGATGTCGTATAAGTAGTGAACTGTCCGCCACAATCTTAGCCAAATAAATTTATTACGTGTGTTGCAAAGTTTGAACTGCTCTGTATGATGGTCCGATAAATCTATCGAAGTGGCAATGCGGTTTTCGAACACTCATTTTGATAGGTCATTGACTTAATGTCTTCTTGCGAAAATGTTCAAATATGGCCAGCAAATAGATTGACCATTGTAGACTGCAATAATGGCACTGTTGATAACTCTATGACCCAGTTTTGTTACTGATTCGGTACCTCACGATATATTATGCTGATATCATTAATTTTCAGTGCGTGTCTTTACTGTCGTAGCATCATGCAAGCTGACCCGGATTATACAGATATGAAACAACCGTTGTGCTGCGCTTATGTTTTTATCCTCAACTTTTCTCTGTCGTTCTAAAATTAATACAGGTGGACTTATATGTTCGACCGCCGGGATTTTGCATGGTAGTACAGCATGCTTCGTGTCATTAATTTCATAATGACCGGAGAATGGTTCTGGACATTAACGTTCTTCACAACCCTTTACTGACATGTTGCCCTTCTCGAGAGCACAATCAGTAACATACGTAACTGTTTAAGCTGGATTGTTAATGCAGATTTAACAACTGAAGTCCACTGTGCTATTCGAACGGTTAGTTGGCGTCATGCAAGAGCTATTACAAAGGTCAACATCTGAATGCATGTAACTCTGCCACGGGAAGTTAGAATGAACGGCCCAAAGTATGCAGGATCATCGATCAGGTCGCAGAAATCTTGTGAAGCTAGCACGTTATGAAAACTAACCTGCCAATATGCCTATACAAAACTGCCAGCTTGTTCGTCTATAATCATATTATTTTGCAATGCCTGATGCATTTAACAACAGTGCCCGACACTCTCACAAAGTGACAGATGCACGGAGTACTGACCTTTACAACAAGGTTTTTATCCATAGTACGGAAGTTAAAACAGCACAGCAATGCAACAAGAACACTGAACATTTCCCCGAGAACAAAACAAAGACAGAAATGAGCCTTTCAACAGAAACATCCCGTGGGAGTCAAGAGCGCAGGGCCACAAAACATGTGCTGGTAAAGCACAAAATGTGCTGGTATTAAAGGACTTGTGCTCGTATAGATTGCAAGATGTGCTCAAAAGTTACCAATACTCCGCCCTTTACTTCAGCTAAAACTGAGTCTGAAGTAATATTTTTTGCACAAAATCCTAAACGTTTCGTGTCCAGAAACGATAAAACACTAAAACACTCAGTTTTGCCTGTATTTATGTAGTTTTACATGGAAATCGTTCGTTGGCTTCGCGCTTCGCGCGAAAGGTTACGTTTTCTTAGTTTCAGGAGCGCATAAACGCTTGTGTTCACAACACATACTAAAGCAAAATAAATGGTCGTCCCTTTAAAATTTGGAACTGTGCTGATATAGATTTGAAAGATTTGTGGCTCTGCAAGAGCGTACCGTGCCCAGTGCGGGTGATGATCATGTGATGTGTAAAATTTGCGAGAAATTGGTCCCCATAGGCCATAAACAAGTCGGCAAAGCACACCTTGGAATGTGTTCGGAAGAAGGTCCCACGGAAAATTAGAGACTTCAAGAAGGGCAAATGAGACCTTGGGGTACGTGATCCAGATGTTGCCTAGAAAGAAACTTATATTGTTATGAAAAATGGACTGCGAAATCGATTCGCGTTCCGTGGCGAGTCGAAGTGGCTATGGTACTCGACGGGCGGAAGCATGCTTTGCTGGTCGACTGCAGTGCCAGAACGTCGCCACGGGTTCGCATTCATGCTATAAGATGTAAAAAGTTGAGCTATACAGCGTGCGCAATGGGCTGTCTCTATCCACAGGCCGGTATGTTCACTTCAAATGTCTCTGTTCGCTTCGGTGCTATCGCAAGCGCAGCGGAGTGCGATTACCTAGCTAGTAATTGGTTGGTTTGTTCACTGTTCTGTGTCGGCGACTATATGGAACGGTTTCTAAACCATAATTATGCGTTTGGATTTCGCGACCAGGCCAGTTATCTCTATCTGGCTCTAGGGCGTGACTGTAATTAACCAAAGGTCACACTTTCCTGTACGGGCAAGAATGGTAATAACTGGTCGATAGGCCACACTTTCCTGTACAGATACATTGGGGCGCATACGTCACTCTTTGCTGTATATTTCTGTTCGATTTCTGGCTCAGATTACTCACAAACTTGCGCCGCCCACAATCTTTATTAACACACAGTGGTGCAACGCGCAGCGATTAAAAGATGGCCGCAGTTCTAACCTTAATTCGTGGATGAGCTGGCTATTTTTGATCTGCTGTCTTTTCAAAAATCTGATGCTTACGCGTCGGCGTGTATACATTTGAACTCTAGAAAAAGAAAATGTCATTTCGTGTCACGGACTGGGCTTGGAACAGCGTGGATGTCTTGGAAGCTGATGGACTGTTACACAGTGGCCGCGTGATCGATGCTGTGGATGGAGGCCTGGTTGTCGACTTTGGTGGCACAGGCCACTCAGGATCAAGGCTAATTCGTATGTGCAACGTTTATGAGCGTCGTTTCCAGACCTTCTGGCCAAATGGTGTCAATGGGGAATGTCCAGTGACGGTGCTTCTGCGTTTGCAGCCGGAGGACCCGTGGAAGTGGTATCCTGGCAAGCTCCTGGACGATTTCGGCCTGGTCAGTGTCACTCTGCCAGACGGTGAACGACAAGGGATCGTACATGAACAGCGCATCCGCACATATCAGAACCTTTCGGGTAGGCCAGTAGCAAAGGGCCAGTTTGCCAAAAAGCTGCTTGTGGTACCCAATGAGATCGGGGCTTCTGTAGCGGCGCACGACCAGCTGACTGCAGCATTCAACGCGTATTGCCGACAGCATTCTTACTGGATGATGGCCGCACCGATCGAATTGCACGGTGGATTAATCAAGGCGCTGCCCATTCTGGAGAATCAGCGACCATTCCAGTACTCCGGAGAAGTGCGAGGATATCCGACGTCTCTCGTAAGAAGACGATGTTTTAGTGAATCGGCAGACGATTCGACCTACATTTACATATTAAACTTGTAGGATGAAATACTGGTTTCTCTGCTCAAAAGCGGTGCCGATCCTCTGAACAACAACAACAGCTTACTGTCTACAGCAACGGACCGTCCTGAAGGTGACATCCTGGCCGTTTACCGCGACTGGACCCTTCTCCCACAGATATTTCATTGTTTAACAACCGTACAGCAGTGCCAGCTCCGTGGTGTCTGCAGGCAGTGGAATATTATCCTTACATCAGCTCACATTCGCCGCGTGCTTACTGTCGCGTGGGGCCCGGTTTATAGCAATTTCATGTGGGGTCCGGATTGTAGAAGGTACCGATTTGCAGCGTGCCTGTACAACTGCTGGACGCTCCAGACTCGCGTGTTGATACTGCGCGGTGGAACCGCTCTGAACGCGGACTGGGGTGCCCGGCTGAGAGACGTTGTCCGCTTTCTGCAGCGCATTTTAACTGAAAAGCGCCTGTCGACTACAGAAATGTTGGTACTAGCTGGAGAATGGTATTTTCCCATTGACGCACCCAACGGGATCAACACATTGTGGGGGATCTTTCAAGTAGCTGCGGAAATGTTCCGGCAGATCGTATTGAGAAACGCCGGATTAGGTATCGATCTGCAACCCAGACAGCTTCAGGAGCAACTCATAGTTCTCCGCTTTTCTGATCAGCGTATTGTTCGCCAACTGACCGCCAATGGCTTCTGGAACATGCTGAATAATGGGTTGCGAGAGTTAAGCGCGACAGAAGTGGAACGTCTGGTGGAATTTGTCAGGACAGGTGCTGATCGCAGGCTGGCTGATCCCAGGGACCTTGCTCAGGTGAGAAAAACAGTCTATCTGCACTCCGACACAATCAACCCCGATGAAGTCACGAGAACATTGCACTTCGTATTACATCGCTGTCTTAAAACGAGAACTGCATTGTATCGGCAGTCTTAAGTATGCCGTTAGAATACATTAAAACCGCGAGCCCGGTTAATGACAATCACTGCCCGGTAAAATGACGCAACGTTTTACCCAAGCAGCATGCACCTTTGTGAGTAAATGTACTTATTTTTATCTACTGATCGTTTCCAGCATGAGACCGATCACCTCAAATTCTAGAAACGGCTTTTCAAGAGTTGTACAACGTTTATAACCGTTTGCAGATCCTCAACATCACTCAGACTTTTGACCCACGGGACGGCGTGCGCTACCGTGGAATGTCATTTTATCCATGTGGACACGCTAGCCTAGACAGTGTGGATGTTCGACACCTGACCAAGCTCACTCTCCACGCACTACTCCATCGTCTGGATCTCAAAGGTTGTACAAACCCTTTCCGTGGGGAGGATATCCAGCTCGTTTTTAATCAGGGTGCTGCGCCAGAAATGCAGAATGTTGGACCTGTGGGCGGCCGGAGCACGGTGGCCGAACGTGCAAAGCGCCAGGCAAACGACCCAAACGGGGACAAGGTGGCGGCTAAAAGAAGCAGAGTTTGATGTTCTTTGCACTGGAGGTATTTCGTTTATTCTGCTCGATTTGTGGAGGTGTTTCTTTTTGTATTGTAGAAGCTAGATTCCTTTTTCACTTGAGGATTGTCATGTAATGACCTTTGTGTCACGATCATAGCCAAATAATATTATTACTTTGAACTGAAGTTTGAAGTTTGAACTGCTCTGTATGATGGTCCGATAAATCTACCGAAGTGAAGATGTAGTTTTCGAACACTTATCTGATAAGTAAATATCTTGCTGCGAAAATGTTTAAATATCGCCAAAATTTAATAACAGATTTACCATTGCAGACTGCAATATGGCAGTATTGATGACTCTATGATCCAGTTTTATTAATGGTGTTGAGCTACTGTCAGTTTATAATAATGCTTCGCAAAGCAACTGCCATAAATGAAATCGCGTTGCTCAAATACGGCAAAAATTGACGTGGCGTAATGAGTCCGTGCACGAAATAGGTGAGTTATCAAAGCACACAACTTTATCAGGAACTTCGTACATACTTTGTACATCTAATTATAAAATTTC
>JAQGAU010003690.1:0-12745 GCA_034698045.1 Paramacrobiotus richtersi
GTGCGACTGCCTTACGGTAAGGCAGTCTTTGAACGCTGTTTTCCTTGTTTCAAGTTGTTTGAAACTGTGGACGATTCTGAGATTTGTTGCTTACGAATTACGATTGTTTTCAGTTTACAAGTTAGTATCCGGTTTCCGGCTTCAGGTAACTGTTGTCATTAAGGGGTAACTTTCCTCTTGATTATTAAGTGTTAGGTGTGCATTGTGCAAAAGTGCAAAACCCCGTTTTAAAAGTGATTTTACGACTACATAATATAGTATACATAATATAGTATACATAATATAGTATACATATTCTATTGTGTAGTCATTTTACCCAAGAATCATCGCGCTTTGACCGCCGGCCGGGGTCATCCATCCCTTTGGCCCCTAGAGGCTAGGTGAGTTATCCTCCTTTGCCAAACAAAAAAAAACAGTACGAGGACCTGTGCCATAACTTGCTAAGTTTAAGTTACGCGCCCTCATTTTGCTTACCGTGCAATGAGTCAGACTGCGAATTTTTTATGTACCGACCACTAAAAATGGTGAGAAGTCATGAATTTTCACAGTTATCAATGTGTCAGTGTGAACTGACCATCGCGACATACGGGTGATCTATGAGGCAAGATAACGATGTAAATCAGGTTGTCGGATCACCCGTAGGGCCGGGCCGTAGACCGCTATGTTAACAAGTACTCGTAAACATTTTCAGTGTGTTATTGGCATAAAACCCCACATATTCTATGATGGTCATTTCGGGTGCATGTTCTTGTTGCTTTTGAGCGAAGCATCCAGTTAACCTAATGATCCGACCAGTTCGAGTGGGATGTGGCTATCACGTTGGCTAAATTGTGAAAAGTTTTGATAAGTTATAGACCAAGAACCAGAACCACCAATAAAATTATATACTGACGTTGTCCCGATACGAGGTCCTATCTCTTTCATTCTGTGCCATTACCGGAAATTGCTCGTTAGTTGTACAAATTCACTGAAACTTGCCGGTGTCGAGAGTAGTTTTGTTGTAGCGGAAATGACAGATAAATGTAGTCGTTAATCGTCTGCTGCGAACACGACCGCTTTTTTCCACAAATTAAACTTTTATTCCAGTACACCGGAAGCCTGAGACCCTCCCAACGTCCACACCCAATTGTCTGCCAACACCAACTCATTCACACCATCATAAACAACCTGCCCACCATGTACATCTGTCATTCTGCAATCACATATCAAGTAAGAGAAACCCGTTCTGCATTGACACCATCCCTCTCAACGCGTCACCGGCGAGTCAATGACCGTCTGAACAACACTCCGTTCCCGACGGGCGTGGGCCTCGTTGACCGTATCCCGCAGGGCCTCCTCGTAGTTGGGGTTGTAGAAGAGGGCGTAGTACAGGACGAGGACAAAGGCGAGGGCCGAGATGCCCATGACGTAGGCGATAACGCTGGCGATGCGCGCGAAGGTCGTGTTGACCCGGGCGGCCATGCGCGCCGCCTTTTGGAGGGTGTAGGTCGGTGGTTTGCCGCTGGATGACGGGGAGGGGCTGAGTTTCTCCTTGGCCACTGCCACGCCCTGGATGTAGGAGCCGGTACGGATCGATGAGGATTTGGTGCTCTCATCTAGATAAATACAAGGAATAGCGATTTATATTGATTGACTGGCTTTGTTACGGGGTATTCATATTGCTATGATTTATTAATTTGCCATTTTCCTTTTCTGGATGTTATGATGTTACTGTAAATCTAACACGCTATAGCGGCACACGTACGAAAATACACTGATATTTGATAGATAATTAGACAGATAGTTACTTAATTGATTGATGTATGTGAGTATTAACTGCTTAAACTTGCCTTATCTATTTATCTACGCATGTATATACAATACGTACTTAGTATAGCTATACTATATTTTTGTACTTCCGGCTGTGTTTTGCAGTACTGCCAACTGTCAGATTCGCTGATCTGATGGGAAAATAAGATTTTTTTCTTTTTTTCAATAAATGTTACGTTCGAAAAACACTTTCAAAATGCATACATTTACGTTAGGTACCTTTTTTCAATGCGACGTAATATGGCATTGTCGTTATGCATAACACTCTAAGCGGATATCTCGTCATTTACGACCCATTTCGGTCGTGTACCCATACTTAACGGAATTATCTCTCCACCAGTTTTTGAAATTCAGAAGGATAATCGCGCTGTATGTAGCACCAGGTATAGCAGTCAATTATATTCCGTCACCAATCAATTAGACAAAATTAATCAAAGTCGCAGCAGCACAATCAAACTTTTAGTAGTCCAGACAAGTACTGTACATATGTATATGAATCAATGAGCATGAAATACTAACACATTTACGGGATATATCACTGGAAACAACAACCTGATAATCCAGCAAAAAATACAGAAAATAAGACCTTATGCAACATCACTAATGCGGGCCTATTAGCATCTTAATCATACATCTATCCAAACCAACAGCTGGCACAACACTCCCCAGCCAAATTAGAAGTATAATGTCAACGGCTACCGGAACTGAAATCTCCAAGCGGCCTTGGCAGTTTCTTAATCCCCGGCTAAACCGCCCCGCGCGTACTTCTCTCACCACTCTCGAAGCTTCCGCTACATGTGCCGCAGAGACGGTTCAAGTCAAAATTATCCAAGTTCACATCTGTAAGTGCTCCAGATAGGGCCGTGCATAAACATGCAAAGGGAGTGGTATCATTTTTCAAATGTCACAACAGCACTGTCAGACCGTGGTACTAACTGGATCTCGCGACAGTTTTACAGGCCAATTATCATATAATTTGCACAGTGTATCCATTGGCAGACTACGTGGCAATTCCAATCTGATCGGTATTTTCGCTATGAATTGCTAGAGTGATAATTGCATCACGTGGAAGATACTGTAGGATCCCCATGGATGGTGTTTACCGTTTGAAATTGGTTGTATCAACATCGCAAAGTCATTACTTGTTATCGAATCTAGAGTATCACTGTTAACATTCCAGATGCATGTATGTAATTACTGGCGCGCTGCCCATAAGATACAACTACCATGTTCTTCTGTGAGATTTCGTTTAGGAATCATACAATTTTAAACAGCAAAGCAGCAGTTAGTTAAATATGTACAACTTACATGAGCTTGTGCGTCCCAGTTGTTCCTTCATTGTTCGCGGTTTATTAAAGACTTTTCCTCAAATATGCAGAATCAAGCAATCCTGTTTGCCAATAAGAGTGCAGGTGCAACGTAATCACAAATTCATCGATCTTTGTTTGCTGTTATTCCGATGTGGAACATAAATAATGCAGATTACTAAACAACAACGCCTCGGCACTTGTAAAGTCTTATAGAAAGGTTCCTGTATATCGACGCTCGAAGAGACTGTTTGGACGCAAACCCGTACAACTAGATCGCCACACATCCATAACCGACACAAGTTTTTTTCAGGATTATTCAAGCAAACACAGCATCTGTGCGTAAACCGCAAAAATCCACCAACTCTCTTCCCAGTGGGAGCATGGGTATGGCTACATGAGTAATCCGCTACGACATGGACTGGATAAGGGCCGTTGATGCGTGTGCTTTGTACGACGGGGAAAAGTCGATAAGATGCCGGTTGGAGAGTGTGTCGATGGGGCAGAGGAAATGGGCTGTGCGAGTTGTAATACCAGCTGCCGATTGAATCAGGGATAGTCTCCCGTTTGGCACATGATCAATGCCAACAGCCTTCCCGTTTAAGAGTTGCTGCAGCTAACAAACGAACAAGTTTGTCCTTAATCCCAGCGGCACACTCGAGTTATGTGCATTTGTAATGGTGAACGGCGTAATGCGCAGTTTACGTGCAAGCAGTGTTGTAGACAGGTTATCTTGGTACTGTAGTCTTTTGCTTCGCAACTGGGCTTGGTTATACTGCAGTTATACTGCATATTTTTCATATATAGCATGGTAGACACCCTGGTCATCTGGTCCAAACAAACTTCCATTCTTGGCAATAAACGAACGAATATGGACATATTTGGGCGTTTATCACGAGAATGGGTTTGTTTGGTTGCTGCAGGCTTATTGAGCATTGTTTGGTCTTACCAACCGTAAATACGTGCACGTATCGAAACCTACGGGGTCATCAGAAAGTGCCGCTGCATCGGGAAGTGGTAACAAGGTAAGGCTGCATGTCGGCAGTTATACTTCTACAGTATTGTATGAGTTTCTAACCGCCCGCCACTCAGGCCAGAAGATACTCCACCGTGTGTGACACTGGATTTGAGGATAAGGTGCTGGGATCGGAAACTCGAAATGTTACATTGAAGAAACTGATTGGTGTTATGGAGGATGGCCGACATTTTTTTCAGTTTTGTTCGTTTATGTTTGTTTACAAGTTAGTTATACACTTTCGAATGAAAATATCTGTAAAAATCGAATCGACCGAACTATAAACTAGGGAATAATCTGACGATATGTTTATGAATTCTTTTAGTGCGTTTCTTATTGGACTAGTTCAAGTAAAGTGTACGGTTGCGGAAAAGACCATGACGTATGAAAAGCGCAAAACTTTTTTCACTGGAATAACGTGTACGTTAGAACCAGTAATGATAAATACAGATAGAATCGTTGTCAACTTACCGTTATGCTGATCGGTATTAGTAACTTACATTTAATAGCGCATTCTCATTAGATTCCGTACGCACCAGTTCCATTATTGTACGCGGTCGCGAGCAGCAAAAAATTGAAACTAACTCGTACTGAACAATTAATTAAGTATTCAAAATTCATCGATTCAATAATCCCTTCAAATTCAAAAGCTCAGATGTGCTTTTACTTGGAGTGATTTGCATAGGCACACCGGCTGTGAATTTGTGGGGGTGTTTGATCGGTTGAGCGATTATGTCACTTGACAAACGTTACCGCAGTATCCCATGTGGTCTAGTGGCTAGGATTCCGCGCTTTCACCGCGGCGGCCGGGGTTCGATTCCCCGCATGGGAAGCTTTTTTTAGTTTTACCAATATACGTTCCAAACCTTCCCCGGTAACTCAGCTTATATAGTTCCTAGCGTTTGAATATTATTTTTTATGTTAGCGTGCTCTTCTAATAAACTGCATGCAGTAATAACTAACAAAAGCTTATGACGAAGTCAGAGCTTACCTTGCAGAATTATTAAAATCATATAAACATGGTGCGTTCGTCACTCACTGCAGAGCGAACCCACAGATAAGAAGCGCGTCGGCTATCAACCATTACGGTTCTGGAATGTTTTTGTTGTGAAAAGTTATTGCGCTGAAACGTCGTACAACTACATTGACAAGACAACTTGACAGATAAGACTGTACCGAGACCGACCAGATTTTCAACCTGTCTCAATCTAATCAAGTCGCCCATGCTACCGTGTGCTGTTAACTTTCTCATACGAAAACGAAGTGAAACTGAACTTATCCAATTAAGTGCAGAGGTTAATTCTTCTGCCAAAACACCGATAACTCAGCAACTGTTTCTGTTTCTCCTTTCCTGTTTCTGTTGTTGACAAAAACAGAATCCAGCTTATTTCAAAACAAATCGATTCATAACACTGCTCGAGTTGTCATGTAGAGCCAGTGTCGAACTGCATCTCTTGTGAACAATTTTAGTTGCTGTTTTGTTGATTCTGTAATTTCTGTTTGCGGGCTTCGGCTTTTCTTACTTACATGATGGAAACCGTATTTGATCAAATTCAATGTGAGTCGTACGGAAGCAATTGCCAGTACCGTTACAAGAATGCAGACTTCGTTGGACGAGGCCGATTCGGAACCGTTTATGAAGCCACCGTGCGTGGTCGTTATAGACTTTTTGGAGGACGCCTGATGGTCGTCAAAGTCTTCCATTTGTCTAAAGATAAGAAGCCGCTAATAAGCCTCGAAAACTGGATGAAATGGCGAAACCGGATGAAAGCCTTACTTGATCTTGACCACAAAAACCTAGTTGCATACCATAAACTGACCATTTTCAAATTACGTGATGCAGCGTGTGTTGAACTGCTAATGGAATATTGCCGAGGTACGTGCAACTGAAGAAACTTTAAATGTTTTTGTTCATTCTCCCTGTAAGTAGGATATTTGCTGTTGGTTGCACATTTGGCACACAACTCGGTCGCGCATGTACGCCACTTTGCCACACGCGCATGTACGCCAACCTTTCATTTGAACGAATGGGGCTGTTTTTCACGTTAATTTTATTTCGGCATTGGTTGGGCTGTTCATTCTTTTCTTTTAGGCGGAGATTTAGCTGTATTTTTACAAAGACTGACGGGAAACAAGGCTCTGCTAGATGAGCGGACAGCGACTCGTTACGCCCTTGATATCGCGGAAGGGCTGAACTACCTGCACCAAAAGAATATCATACATGGAGATCTCAAACCAAGCAACGTGGTTGTCAAACAAGTAGCAAGCGGTGAGGATAGCTTGGCAATTTGCGATTTGGACGACTTTATCCAGATGCAAGGAAATCAGACCTGCACAGACGATATGTCACAGCTTCGCGGTACTTACCGGTATATGTCCCCAGAGATGCTTAGAACATTTGTCGATCCACCGACAGAAGAGCGACCTGGACGGAAAACTGATGTTTGGAGTCTCGGATGCATTATTCTGGCCCTAGCAGAGCGCGTTGTGGGCATCAGCGAAAGGTGGCTGCAAAAAGACCAGACCGCAGTTCCAGCCGGTGACAATATCTCTGACAATGGTTACATCATGAAAGTTATGGACGGCTTCATTCCAGTATGCCATGAATCAATCCCACAAAAATTGAAGCTGTGCATACAACGCTGTCTGTGCGAACGCAGTACCGAAAGGTGTACTGCCCTGGAAGTTGTAAATGACCTGAAGGTCACACCGACAGACACGGCTTCAGCTGCTTCGACACAAAAAGCTTCTACTAGTGCAGAGGAAACTTCTGCACCCTTAAGGATAATATGTCAACTGGCAGACGTTGGAAAAAAGTTGCTTAACGCTGGTAAAACATCCGGCACTCCAGTTGTTCAATTGGCTACTGGAGGAATAATCAATGCGACTTTTGGTAGTGGCTGCCGGTATCACTTCAGACCACAAGATTACATTGGGCGTGGCAGTTTCGGTATTGTTCACGCAGGAATGGTCGCACACCGTGGGGATTATCGAGGAGAATCAAGAGTTGCGATAAAGGTCGCGCACATGTCAATGTCAGAACTTGAAGTGTCGTTCGATCTCGAAGGATGGAAACAGCAGTGCGGCTGGTGGAAACGATTGTGTGGTCTGAGACACAGTAATTTGCTTGCCTATCATAAAATAACCGTAGCGGAAGTTCGGACAGGAGCAATAGTCGAGCAAATGATGGATTATTACGATGGTGCGTGATACTTGCTAAAGGGGAATTTTCGGTTAAACCGATGGGTTTGCAGTTGATGTTGCTAGTGCATGGATGTGGACAACAGGCAATACCCATACAATGGTTTCGAAAGTGAAAAGATGGACCTCCATTGTCCTTTTGTCCGTTTGTGCGCGCAATAAGCGGTTGTTGTGCAATATGGTCAACAAGTTTAAACAGAGATGCCGCTTTGAAAATCCACATTTCCATCCGATTTGTTTGGACGACATATCAATAAATGCGCATAAACGAGATCATCATTTTGACCCAGTTTCAGTCGGAACAAACGGGTGTAAAATTTTAAAATGAACTTCGAACATTTTAAAATTCGTTTTGAAATTTCACAACCATACGTTCTGGCTGAAACTAGTTTAGAATGATCATCTCATTTATTCGCGCTTATTGATACATCGTCCAAAAAAATCGGATGGAAACCTGGATTTTCAAAGCGGATCTCTGTTTAAACTTGTTGACCACATTGCAGAAAATACCGCTTATTACGCGCATAAACGGACAAAAAGACAATGGAGATCCATCTTTGCACTTCTGAAAGCATTGTATGGGTGTTTTTTAATGTCTACATCCGAGTAGTGGCACTCTGTTGCGCAAAATCTCCGATTTGACCGGAGTCTGGCCTTAAACTGAATACCTATGACCCAGTAAAATTTTCCCTAGTGTGCCATAATCATTTCGAGTAAGGGGCGATAAGGTCATTTCAGCATGGTAGCTTTAGCTGCTTGCTTAGTTTGCTTATTATACGATAGTGATTTCCAGTAACCAGAATATTCAGTGAATGACTATTCTTGACAGGGGGAACTTTGGCATCGATGTTACTAGGACTAAAGAGAACTGGAGCTGCGCTAGATGAGGCAGGAGCTCTTAATTTTGCGACACAAACCACTGACGGTCTGGAATTCCTGCACAGAAACAACGTCATACATGCCAACTTGACCCCAGCCAAAGTCCTGCTTAAGCGAATGAATAGCGGTCAAAAGAGCTTGGTAATCGGTGGCCTGGATGACGCCACGGAGTCTTCTACATGCTCGCGCGATACAAACATTCGTATGATGTCGCGGTATGCACATGCGTATCGTTACATGTCACCGGAGATGCTCAGGAAATTCATGCACCAAGATCAAGTCGTCGTCGGGCGAAAAACAGACGTCTGGAGCCTCGGATGCATAATTTTACAGTTAGCCAACACCGTGGCGGGTAGCGATCAAATGTGCAGATTTCGAAAAGGAGAAAAAACGATCGAAACTGGAGATAATAATATCGTGTTCCGCTCACGGTACATTGAGTATATCATGGATGGTTATGTTCCACTAGCTGCGAATTCCGCCCCACACTCTTTAGTGGACTGCGTTATGCACTGCTTAACTTTCAGCAGTTCTGAAAGGATATCGGCCGCTGGACTTTTGGAAAAGTTGCAGAATTTTGCACCGATATCCTAAAACTCATTTTGATTTGCACTTGTCGATATTTAGGCTGTCTTTCGAAGTATGCTACTAGATAACTAAATTAGCTATAGTGACTGTCGAATAATCGGAGTTTCGTGTACATTAACCCTTCAATGTCCACTGTATGAAGGGATGCGCCGATCGTTTTCAAATTCATACCGTCTGATAGACATATCAGTAGGATGCTATGTGATTTTTTTGAGAATTTTAAAGTCAGTGGTTGGTCTGATCCAACACTGGTGAAAATTTCACCGAATGGTCGCCCAGTTACAGTAGACTATGCTAAATCTGCCAGTGTAACTGAACTTCCGGTAAGCAACGGTAGCGCTAAAATGGCTTATGTTGACCACACTGCGGTCTGTTGCCGTCTAATTTGTTTCCATGGGTTAGTTGACATGCCCATCTATTTCATGCAGTTTGAGATTTCAAAAAAAAACGAACCAAACAAATTAGACAAAAATAAACATGTTTGGGAAGATGACCGAACAGAGAGCACAACCGACTGCGCCATGATAGAAATGTCAGCATGCGCAGTATAATGGTAATGTGTAGTTCTGTGATCTCACTGAATGCCGAAAATATTATATTGGAAGACAAAAGCACCCAACTAGTTGGAAATATATAAAGGTCCATTATGCAAACTTCTAAGAAGAAACAATCGGGTGTCCTGGATTTTCAAGATGATATTGATGCACATGTACGTGCTTCTGACAGTGGCCATGTATACATTCGGCCGAGCGGGCTAGTCTGCCTGTACAGTCACAATGTATTATACGCACAGCACCGACCATTCGGTGAAAATTTCACCGTGAGTTTTTGGAATTTTATAACTCAAGAACAGATGCGCCTTTGTTTTTTCTTGATGATTCGCTTGATTTATATGTATAACAAGTTTCATCTGTGCAAAGTTGGAGAATTTATCTTCCGCGCTGAATTAACTATGCAGCGTGGAACCATACGTTTTTTTTCGACTGTTTTCGAGGCTGTGTGGCACCCTCCCTGTAGGTCGAATTCACCCGCTATCACTGTTTTCTGAAAGTGCAGTTCTTTCCCTCCCTGCAGCATGTGCAGCATTTATACTAACTACAAACAGTGTTTCAGGAAGATTGGCGGACCTCACTGGTGAAAATTTCACCGCGTGGACGTTGAAGGGTTAATCTCGATGTTCATTTTATCGCACATACACTGCATTAGTCTCTGTTGCACTGGTGCTGTCGCTTATGCCCTATGTCAAATTTTACACCAGCTTTTAGTAATGGAAATAACTAATAAAACTTTATAGATGCGGTCAACGTCATGCTTTGAACAAATCGCAGTATGTCGTTAATTACCAACAACAACTTTATTTGTACTGGTACATTTGTCCGACAGGTGCCATTTGGCTGCAATGTGGCGGAGAACAAATCCCAGCAGTAACTGGTTGTGAGCTTTCTCGAAGTGGTAAAAGTAGAGGGCAGCATAACAGCATATGTTTTTTGTCTTCCTTAACTTGGCAGTGTTAACATAGCCGCTCATTTCTGGGTATGCCATCCAATCGCCTGATCTTGATATCTAGGTTGTATTCGTACGGTTATGATGTTAATCTATGTAATTCAGTGCAGTAATTTTTATTATTGTGTTATTGATTATCACAAAACTGCCGGCAAAACTGGTAAATTTACAAGTTGCGATTCCTTGTGTATCGCATTCATTACCACGCACATGAAAACAAAACTATCGGGCTCGGTTTTTACCCACTACGCACAGTACTGAAGCGGTACTGCTTGCTTAATACAGTGTATCGACAATTTCTCAACGATTGTGTATTGATTCCAAGACAGCACCGTAATTCCGTAAGAAGAGCGCGAGCGATGGTAGATGTCGGGAACAGCATCCCTCCATGGGATCACGGGATAAATCCAATCCAATGTACTTTCCGAATCGTTACCGAATTCATTATTCCAAAAGGGTTTCGATCTGCAGTGTCGTTGCGGTTATGGTGTATACAAGGGCTCGGGCGCTTCCTGGTTTTGTTCTGGTAGATCCGCAATCCCATTCTGAGTAAAAATTCTGTGTGTACCCTTTTTCCGAGACGAACCTGGTTTTCTTGAGGCCGGGTATGTTTACCCACTTCTTCCCCAAGCGTTTGTTGTTTGTCTGTTTCCGCGTTCGTTTGCTGGAATGCCCATGCAAAAGGTCACGGTCACAAATGATCACCAGATGGCATCCACTGACACGAAGAAGGCCTTATGAGCGCCAGCAGTGCTGATCCATAACCGGCCGCTTCCGAAACCAAGGAGTCGGAAGCACGACACTTTCAGTTGCCCGTTTTCTAATGCACTTTGACGGTAATTGGGAGATTGGCATGTTTCACAGTAATCGCCGAACCTAACGACTATTTCCACCGCATCACTAGTGAACTCTGGAAATTTTCAAACAAAGCTTTGGCGGCGTATCTCAGGAGTCGAATGGAAAGCTGCGACTAAAGAAACTAGCGGTGAATGTTAATTTTGGCGTTTTGGCAGTATAATCGTGTTTTAAACACCGGTACACGTCGCATTCGCGCTAGCCATCGGAGAATGTCCGGATTTCCTTTTTGTGGCGATCGGCCATCTCACAGAAGCTGGTTACTTCACTCTCAATCCGATCCTGTGTCTTTTTGCCGGGAGATGGCGACAGGCTGCAAGAAAACTGCTGAGATCGAAAACTTTTCGGCAAGCAGCAATTCTTCGACTCGGCAGTTCTATAAAACTAAATTCTGGGACATATACATACTGTAGTTTATTCATTTGGCTGTATTTTGTTACTTATGTATGGTCAACAATCATGCTAGTGCGTATACATACTGTCGGCAGGGTTGCTGGGTTAATGCGATTGACCTTTAGTTTCCGTATGTTCGTAGTAAACCACATCGCTTAATGAACAAAACTAATTCTGCCAGATAGTTTTCTTGATTTTAAACGTGGATTATTTGGTTTGTTTACCACAGCTTTAGAAAGAACCACAACTACTCTTTGTCTTCGATAAAATGCGCCAAGTACACATCTACCTATAGTACTGTTAACTGCTTTATTGTTAGCGTTCAAATCTTATGGAGAATTTGAAAGAGAATTTTGGGCGGTGCTCCCATGCAGACCAATGCCTGAGAGGCAGTGGCGTGGAAAACAACTCCCGTTGAACACATGCTTAGGAAAAAGGCGTAGTTAACGGTTGAATTACCTTACGAATCTACGAAATGTAACCACGGTAGTTTTATATAAGGCGATGAAAGACTTATTAGAACTGGAGTATGGATTGTACTAAAAACAAAAGTGTGAAGTACTGCTACTCATGTATAAGCTTCTGTCCAAGGCGATTCCTTACGGGGATATCTTTTTTAAAATAAGAGAAGCCGATACTGCTGTTGCTTTCCTTCATGTTTCAAGGAAAACCCGCCAAGCCAAAGCCATACGTGAACACCCGCTTGCTGTGGAAACAACCGGAACCACAGTAAAGGACGGAGTGACCGGAAAAGTGACCGCAGTCTCGGATTCCTGACGGCCGACCTGTGGAAAAAACTGAGCCTCCCAGATGGATCTTACTTAACTCTCTCGACGTTCAAACTAGCTGTTGAAGGTGTTAAATGAAAGGAACTCCGCTGGACTAAACGATTCGTACATAGCGACAACTTGGAGTTGCTTTAGTGGTTCTAATTCTTGTAAATGTTTCAGTCTCTCAGGAAACGTCACTCTGTTAGCGTTTTTCTTCATCCTTGTCAGTCTGTAGAAAAAGAAACAGAACTTTAGAAAAACCGTTTCCCAGTTTCCCTATGGACAATGCAATGGTGTACTGTTTTGCATAATTTACAGGTACCGTTTCTTTTTTTTGCTGTAATTTATAGCTCATTGGATAGCCCGCAGCGTGTTTAGTCGAATTTTGAACGCGCCCTCTGATCGCATGCACAGAACTTTAGAAA
>JAQGAU010003691.1:0-12744 GCA_034698045.1 Paramacrobiotus richtersi
CAAGGACATGCGAATCTTACCGTGCGTCTGCATTTGAAGTTTCCTGCTTGCTTACCGGAATCACCCATAACACAAAGCCCAGCAACAGAAAGGCCGACCTCAGCATGATAAACACTGGGAATTAAACACCAGTAATTTTAGCGGAGAAAGCCTGATAAACGGACATCCGGCTGCTAAGAATGGCAAATCATCGAAATCTCTACAAATCAGACTTTTTCAGAGAATAAAAGGATTTTATTGGTTACTTAAAGCGGGATTCCCACGTCTCGGTCTACCAGAAAATTAATGACAAAAAGGTAGGCAGTGTGCAACAAATTAATGCGTCCGCAAAATTAGTTCGAGTCAGATGTCGAGTTTTTACTGTCTATGTCTTGACAGTGAAAACCCTCGCAGAAAAGGACGTGCAAGCAACGGAGCTCGATAGTGAGCGGAAATGGCGTAAATTCTCCGTTCCTTCTACTGCCTGATTGTGATCGACGACTGAGCAGCCGCTTATCTTCACTACGCATCACCTAACTCTGACATTTTTCTTATTCAGTGTGAGCAACTGCATAGCTCGTGGTCCTGACTCATTTTGTTGATTGATCTCTACATACAACATAATTGTTGATCGGCATAATGAAATTTCTAACTGCTTTGACTTGGTTCATACTAATATCATTATATGAATTCTGGAATCGCACTGCGTTATTCGACTGTGTCTTTTTTGCCAGACCTTCCTGCAGTAATGTCGATTCTCGGCTGACCATAGCGAGCCGGCCTGAAGAAATGAAATTCTTTCAGAGGAGATCTGTTTCAGTGTCTCCAGTCTCCACAACTGATCGAAACACAATAAAACACGGAGCACAGTAATAATCTCGGTAGAGTGACTGCCGGTAGAAGGTGATAACTGAAAATAATGTGATAATCATGTGATAACTGAACTGATAACTGATTTCTTGTGGTAAAGCAAATCCTAAATATTCGGTATGTTCCAGTACCACCAGTTCTTACGCGAATGATATCTACTCCAGCGAATTATTGGTAAGCATTGTATTGTCGGATAACAGGCGGCAACGTTGCCGTTTTCGCGTTCCGCAACCGAAAGCAGAAACCACACATAGGTGTCACTGGGCGGCCGTTCAGCATGCAGACGCATAATAAGCCAACCCACGTGCAGGCGCACATGGTTGAATGAGTCACATCATGAGCGTGGCTGCACATACAGTGTATGCTTGTTCAAGTTGGTACTTCATGCCTCATGGACCACTGCAATCTGCAACGCGGTGCATTTTCTGCTCCATCTGCCGGTTCAGTGGTGCGCTCTGATTCTCTTAACTTCTTGTAATTTAAACTAATCACTCATGATGAGAAGTTTCTAGTGGCTTCCTGACTATACACCTAAAAGTTTCGCAATGCCCGCTAACTGGAATAATACTCTGCACTGGAATATTGTCGATGTTCGGGGAGCTGATAGATTGCTACATTATGGGCGCGTTATTGACTGCTCTGAAGAGGGCTTAATGACTGATTTCGGTGATGGTAAAGCTCCTCATCCGGTTCCTTTCGGGCAGATTTACTGTTGTACACGGAAAGAACTCAGCTACAAAGTTTATCAGATGACGGAAAGCTGTCCAGTGAACGTTGGGGTTCTGTCGCGCTTGCAGCGTGACCAACCCGCAAAATGGTATCAGGGTGTCATGTTAACGATGGATTTCGAACCGCGCGGCTCTTTTGCCTTGGTGCGGATCACTACACCCGATGGCACGTCGACGTTAGCGGTTGTTCCGGGAAATCGACTTCGCAGCGGCGAGGGGCTCGGTCAGTTGTTGGTGGAAAAGGGCCAGTTTGTCAAGGAAGAGTTTGACCTGCCGAGTGGGGTCGCCAGTGGATTACCGTCACCAAGTCCGTACAAAACGCCACCTGCTGATCAGCATCTTGTGGATCGTTTCAATAGCAACTGTTCGCGGCTGTGGATGGCGGCCACTCATATCGACGGCGGTGTTCTACATGTTCTGAGGATATCCGATCTATTGCGCCGCAATTACGATGATTGTCGCAAGATTCGTAACGGCTCTGCAAAACTGAAGGTGAAGCGACCTAGTCGTATTGTAATAATTTTGGGAATGTCCTAGAACGTATGCTTGCAGTCCTACCGCGTTCGTCCATAATAATAATAAAATTATTGTTACGTATACGTAAAAATTAAAACTATTAAAAATTTGTACGACAAAAATCGGCCCTGTTCCGTGAACTGTAGACTGCCTCTACTAAACCGATTGTTTTCGTAACTGCAGTAAATATTCCCCCTGTTTAGGAATGGGAGTCCGCAGTAAAGTACGTGTCTTGTGCTTTTGGCTAGTTCAAATCTTCCATGGAAAGTTTTAAAAGCAACTAAGAAACAAACTATTTGGAAATAAGATATGTTAAGAAGTAAAGAAGCTGATACTCCTGTCAGCATAGCCATGTGACTTTTACGTTACGTCTGTCCTTCTTCAGTTGGAGACCATTTTTCGTACGATGGGAATGACGGTGCAGACACAGCGGAAACACCCAAACCATGATGATGCGACGACGAAGCGGGTTTTGTCTCTTGCGTGTTCGACACCTTCTGGGGCTCCCTCTAAGCTACAGTCTTCCGCCTCGGCTGGAGCTGGGATCGCACCGTCTGCGAGGCGCTGCGCCGGTTCGTCCGCATCCACTCCAGTGCGCCAACCGATTCCCGCTGCTGCGGCTCTTTCTCCAGAGGCGTCTTCCACTTTGATTTATGCGACGGCTGGCCTGGAAGCAAGCTCTACCCAGTCCCTAAGGGACCTCCCCAAGCACGTTCTGGCTGAGATCTTTGAGTGTTTGGATGGTGTGACGCAAACCCGACTTCGGAGGGTGTACTCCAGGTGGAACGACATTTTGACGTCATTGTATATGAGCCGGCTGTTTCGTATGCCCGAAGACAGTCGACTCTGCGAGCCGATCAGTGCTCATCTCTGCCTGTTGAAACGCTGGACTCCCCAGACGAAGATCATCGTTTACAGCGCTGGCGCCAGCATCGGTGTTTCGGACGCAGATGTCGTCGACAGCTTTGCGGAAGAGCACCACTGCGGTACGCTGCTGTGCACCGGGCGTTTCTTCCGTTGCATCTTTCAGGTACACACCCAAGTGTATTTTGTTCTCTCGTCTTGTTGTTGCTCAGCAAACGGTCAGATTTGTTAGAGTACGTACCTCGAGGTACTGTAGAAACTACATTAAAGCGCAGTAAATAATTTTTATTATACCGGTAAGACTAATGAACCCCATGGATCTTTCGCTCCCGGTATTGTAAAATGTTACTCGAGTTTCAGATTTCCTTCATATCGGATTGTCTGTTATGTGTGCGCAGTTTGACTTGAGAAATTTGCAAGGTGTCGAGCGTAGATGTGTGACCAACTAAAGGATGGTGCGTTACCAGGAATAAACAGATTCAAATACCAGGAATCTGAAACAAATTCAAATCGAATAGTACAGTACAGCACAGTTAGTCCATTTTTACAGTACGACATCGAAGAGCACCAAAAGAACATTGATAAAGTATCATAACCTGAAAAGCTGCCACAGGTAAGGGAAACTTCTGTTATGCAGGAAAAGCAGTTGCCGCGTCTCGACATACTTGTGCTGAACACCATTGCCTGGGAATGGAGCGGACATCCTGAGCAGCACAGCTTCAGTAACTCCGTCGAACACATCCGTACGGAGCTGAACTGCTTCGCGTCTGTTTGCCACCGTTTGGTGGTAAGGGAAGTCATTGTGCCGCTGTCTGGACGAAAGGTAAAGTCCGCAAAATAACGTATCCCGTCTATTCACTGACCATTTATCCGTTCTCCGACTGTCTGTCGACCGACGTTTTCCTTCTGGATAATTCGATGATTGTTTGTCTGCTGACCGTCGTGTGCACCCAGATCGTGCGTTGTCTTCCATTTGATGACTGCTATTTTTGCGCAGGCTGTGTATTTTGGTGACCAATCAGATTTCCCTGCTGATATATGTACCCAACTCTAAATATACATAAAGTTCTTATTCGGTTCTAGAGTGATCTTCCTCATTTATTCGTAGATACCTATCGTCGTGCGTTTAAGTAATACACGGATGGAGGGGAGCGTGTCTGCCGACACCTTGTGGCACTTATTGGACCAGAGTCAGCCGCCGTTGAGTCATGCAGATTTGGCCTGTTGGGCGGAGTCGATCAATGGTAATCTGCACCGCGACTCAACGCGTCAGTTTATTGAGGTAAATTAAAGGTCACGAGTTTACTGTGCAACGAATGTCCGAGTGTCCAGGATGGTAGCTGGTATTTTCACGAACGGTTGCGCCGAATCGGATTACGGACCTTCCTGAGCAGCTTATGGTCAACTTAGAAATGTAATCATTTCTGTTTATGTGGTCCATTCCTCTTACTGTCGCGTAAATTGTAAAAGAACCACATCTGAAATCGAATTACAACGTTTTCTGGACGACTGCTTTCGTGATGGTTGCTGACAATAACCTGCATTAATGCTTTCTTGGCTAGAATATTGTAGCCTTCGCTGCTCCCAGTTGCACTTCAAATGTCTGAATTGTAACGAAGATGTTCATACATTTCACCGGGCTTACGAATGCAATATATTTCGCAGTGGTTGCTTGTTTCCACAGATACTGAACGACATCCAAAGCGCTGATCCTCGCGATAACAACCGGTTCCGTGGCAAGGAGTGGACTAGCGACGACCTGGCTAACTTAGATCTGAAAAAGCTGAACCGCATTACTTCTCACAGTCTGGTCAAAGCTTGCTGTTATAAGAAAACGGTCTGCTCTACTAGAAAGAAATGAGAATGTGGCGCATCTTGCAGATTAATAAGAGCATGCCGCAGGCTGATCCGGAGCATTTTTTCAGCTTTGTTTAGGATTTCGCTACTTTGACATGGTAATTGTGATTGATAACTTTGATTGAGCAGATCGAGTGCAGATTTATCAAAGCTAAGACTGAGTTTACGTGTAACAGACACCTGCAGTTCTTCCCGGTGTTCATGGCTGGCTGCTAGCCTGCTGATATGACACCGATATGTCACAATTACAGTACCATAGCATCGTAAGGGTACAATGGATTGATAACAATTCCATAAGCGGATTACGAAATTGACCTAGTTCTCTGTGCTAGTTCAACATGTGCTATAGCTGTCGATAAGCAATGGGGTCGCAATCTGCTAGCTCACATTTCCTTCCTCCTGTGATAAGCTAGAGTTCATCCAATAGCTATTGCTGTAACCGGCAAAAAGTCCCGTGTACACTGCATAAGCAGCAGTCATTAAATTAGCTGTCATTGTGGTATCATTACTGAAACTGGGTCTTGCAGGTACTTTTGTGATTTTCGAGTACAATGTGTCTAACGGTGACTATACAGTAGGATGACCGGTTTACACTACATCATCCTCAGTTTGCTCTTTACGAATGAGAAAGAAAACCCACAACTGCTTGGTCTGGTAATGCTGGAAAATTGGTAATCCGTTGATTAGCATCTTTGACATGGTGTCAAGTGGATGAACGTTGAAATGTAGTTCTGTTATGTGCTCAGCCTGTTTTATCCCTTTTGTATAAGCGCTACTCAGAGTAACTTGATGTTCTTCGTGCTGTTTGCCATATTTACAAAAAAAATTTATTCATTTCTTTCATCTAGTCAGAATCCAGATAAGCCACAGCGGTTATGACGTTGTTAAATATCAAGCTAACCTGCCTTACGCAATTCCCGCGGATGTCAATAATTATTGGCCTTTGCAAAAATGCCGAAACGAAGCGAGACCGTCTTCGAAAAACTCACCACAAAATCCGATCCTCAGCAGCGCATCCTCGAAAAGCCGGGATTACTGGCCATTGCCTGGGCAATCTGTTTCGTAACGACGCTCTGCAGTACATTCGCCTGGTTGTATTTTTACAGTAGTCCATTATCGGCGGTGATCGTTACGTCGGCCCTGTCCGGAATTCTGATTTGTCTGTCCATCTTCAGTCCGCGTTTTCGGATCACATGTATTCTGGTTGTGCCGCATCTGGGAATGCGGCACGGACGTTCGGTATTGTTGGCGGTAGTGACGAGCACCCTGTTGGTGGGACCCGTTAGTAACATGAGTCGGAATTCGAACAGTGTTATCAACTCGACGGTGTGTGCTGGACATCTGCTGACCGATGAAAGTGATAAGGTACGTGTATTACTGTATGCGGCGTACCGGTAAGCACAGATTCGACACAACCGGTACCTTGATTTATAAAATTTCGCTTCCGCTTTGGTAACAAGAAATGTTGACCGTTGCAGCAGCAGAATGGACAAAACGAGAACATATTCTGTGCACGGTATTTACAGTCGTTGTTTGACGTAATCCTTAACGTTAAGTGCAGAATATGATCTTACTGATCATTTTCGTTTAATCACGAACTATGGGCATCGCACAGCACAGAAAGGTCAGCCTAGATAAAAAACTTGTTCCAGTTGACACGAGATGGTAAAATGCTCAAAACTAACTGTATATTTCCACGTTGTACTTCCAAACTTCAACGCTGAAAAATGAAAGAAGCAGAGTGGCCTTCTCCAATCCTATAACAAGTTGTTTCTTGCCAATCTCCTTAAGCAAACTTACAGCCGATTTTCGTTTATCTGATGACATATTTTTTACCTGCATGTCTATCGTCATGTACATAAGCAACACACGCCACATAAGTTTTGGTTTGCGCAGATCTTCCAGCGCGCCGCCAAACCCTACGCCAACATTCTTCAGAAAGTCAACGAAACTGGTAACCTGTGGAACGTGGAGGCGAAAAAGTACCGTGAGGAACTACAAAGTATCAACGATCACATCGGCGCCATATCCGACAGCATCCGACGATTACGAACTATTCAGGACCTCCTTCCTGTTCCCGGCATTATTAATCGCATCCAGACAATCGGAAGCGCGATCAGAAGTACTATTGATCCATCGATGTACTTTGGAACCAAGCGGAACAGAGGGGACCAAGTGCAACAGGCAATTGCGCAGCATTTGAGTGATTCTTTGGGCAATCTCACGTTTATCCAAGAATACTCCCAACGGAAACTGCTTAACATCCGGGAAGAGGTATTTCAGGACGTGGCAATTGACAGTGTCAGGAAGAACTTGCACCACTTGAACACGGACTTTGAAAGGCTGAAAAATATCACACGCCAGCTGACTATTATGGTAGATGGAATTCAAGATTTTCAAACAGCGATCGGAGTTATCAAATACATCACCGCTTTTGCCTTCCTCATCCTGTATTTCAGCTGCTGGAGTTATATCGGGAATTACCTCCGGTCTAACACGTTCGATAACGTTTATGTTACTGAAACAGTGAAAACAATGTACGCCGAACTAAAGCAAGAGACCGAAGATCTGGACGAAATTCAAATGATCAAGCTAACGAAAAAACAGCTCAACGGACTGGTGGATATCACGTCTCTGTCCTTGTCCCAACTGGAACGTGCAGCAATCAAATCGGGCCTGATTATCCCGGCCATCTATGCACTGATTACGGTAATCATGTTCGGTTGTAATTTGACGTTGGAATGGCTCATCAGTCTGATGCAGTATTCGTCAAGAGCCGGTGGTTCCATAACTGGGCAGGATGACTTTCATCTGACTCCTCGCGGCAAAGGTGTAATGGCGGACATTTTATTTCCCAAGCTGTTTGAAGGATTCCCTTCCAATGATAAGTACAATATCAGTATTGACATGGACAAGTGTGCTCCGGTGTTGTATCAACTGAAAAGCCACGATTACATCGTCCCGACGGTTATGCTGCTGTCCGTGATGCTCTTGCTAATTTTGGATGGGTATTGTCTGAGATTACGACAGATGATGTTGACGTATCTTTACCATGAGAGAAGCGAGGAGAGGAATTAACACCTGTGTAAGAAGCTGTACAAGAAGAAACCCAAGAAGATCAAGGATTTTTTCAAGTTCCGGAACAAGGCGATTGAGAGATCGAAATTGTTTGGGTATGACACGGAAAACGGGTGGATTTTCTCGTCAGAATTGGCAAAGAAAATATCGGATGTGAGGGAACAGAACTGCGCCGGATGTGGACAGGATGTGCGCGGAAAGACGAACTTACTGAAATGTGGTAACCCAAATTGTCGTGCGCGGTTCTGCAAGGAGTGCCTGAAGATCTTGCGGGATGGAAATGATCAAATGCTCATTTGTGTCCTCTGTGAAGAGAAGACCGAGAAGCCACTACCAGCGCCACCGCGAAAACCTGTCTGCTGCGTTTAGTGATGTTTTGAGTTGCTTTTATTCTTTTGTTCTGAAGGGGCCATTTTGGACCTTGAGAATTTTTTTTACCATCAATAAATCCGCTTCTAGTGCCACACCCGGCAAGGTTGTCCAAAGACGTCTATACATGCATGTATTACGCTTCTTATTCATGCTTTCACACTTCTACTGGTTTCTTTAATCTGTACATTCCGCTGTGCAATGGGAATCTCCAGAGTACCGACAGAGTTTTTGTTTATTGTTTACTTTCTAAATCAGACTGTGAGCTCTTTTTGTTTTTCTTGTCATATAAATAATTATTACGATGTAGATATGGCCACTGTTCAGGATTACGTGTATGGAGATGTTCCTGACTTCCTGTACTGTACTGCTTCTGTTGTAGTCCGTTGATTTCGAATATACAAACACAGGTATAGAAAGATGAAAATAATTACCTTACGGTTGAGAGTACCATAATCGATCATGATTACGTAATACTGTACAGAATTTTTAATAACAAAAACAACCGCTCCAAGCAGAACTGAAGACACAGTGCACGGCCGAGTGTATCACACAGAGATCTGGTTTGATTAAACTCACAGAATGAGACTGCGTTATTATTATTACAACACAGGAGCAGATCAACCCAGTAGGGCAGATATTTACAGGGAAGATCTAATGCTTGATCAGCGTAAACAACAGTTTGCTGTGCTCTGTTCTGCACCGGCCTTTGAAATATATAGCCTGATAAACGGTTGATATAAATTCTAAACCGCGAAAACGCAGTGAAAGAAGTATCTCCTAATATTTTGCGTACGCCGTTTATTTACTTTATTATCATTCTTTGCTATGCGTCGAAGATCTTTGTGTTGTCGTTGTATGGATGGATGGTGGTATCTTCCAGCAACAGATCTCGATGACTTTGTACTACCATTAAGGATAAAATCAAGAAAAAAGGAATCGTTAACTGACGTAAACGTTTTACTTCCAATCATCATGTTACTGTACACTATAATTATTTCCCTATTAAATCAAAATTAATCGGCTGTGGACTGAACCGTTTTAACACTGTAATGAATGTTGTATGTATCATACACGTTTTCGACTAGAAAAGAAATCATCCTATTGTTCACATCAGTTAATTGTAGTTGTACTGAGCAAAAACGAATAAGAGTTGCGCCGATCACATACTACAGGGAAATGCTAGAAGCAACGTTAATTAGTACAAGGTTTTTAAAAATTAAATTGTTTCCTACTAAAGTAGAAGTCTGAGTGATTAATGAAAATAAAAGTAAAGCAAATGAATAAATAGCTAAAACGGAAAAAAACGAAGTGCCATGTCCCAAACTACTTCAAATAGATGTGTAGCGTGTTACCATTTTAATGTGCAAAATGTTTGTAACTGTCATTTTCGTCTACTTACATTGAGTATCGTAAATATGCCGCCAACAACGACATAAACTCTAATGGAGGTCTTTATGGATGGTGGCACCTGCAAAAGGCAGAAAAACAGCATCAACGACCCTGCAGAACTTCTGAGCACTTCTCCAACACGAGCTTTTCTCAGTTTAATTCACAAATTTACTATTATAGCGAAGTACCGCAAAATTGCACTGTAAAATTGAACGGCTTAAAATAGATAAATCTTTATTATTCGCGAGGCCACCCAAGCACCAAATTTAGAAACTTGCCGTGGGCTGCAAAACTTCGCATGTCCTTGTGAGCACATTATTCATCATGATAAACTATAAACTTTATAGTTATTAGATTGCTCGAAAGAGTCTATCATGAATACGAAGGAATGCGTAATAATGTTTAATCAATCAGGGCAAAAAGTTCGGCAAACTTTAACCGCGCGCCCGGGGACTGTTAACAAACTGGCAGGAAGGAGCTGGTGCAAGCAAAAGCTTATGGGAAAAATACAGAATACGTAATCGAGCGCCAGTAAGAAGACTAAGTTACAAAGCAGTGAATTTCGATAACTGAGTGAATGAATGATTGATTAATGAATGATTGGGGAATGATTACAGGAAAAACGAAGCAGAACTGGAAATCGTGCACAGACGCAGCCCCATACAGTACTCTCATAAAAAGCAGATTATTATGTGAATCAAATCACACAGACTTCGTACCACTAAAGTTTCCAGTATTTCATCCTCGTGTACCGGCTGTTCAGTAGTGTTGTCCGCATAGAAAAACCATGTCTTGTAAGCGAATTCCATTATTTGGAATATCATATAGATTCCGAACATTATCAGCCATACCAAATGCAATGCCGGTGACTTCTGAAACACAAAGACAGTTGTGCAAAAAATACTTCTGAAGTTTGGAACTACACACGAAGTTTCCCACAAACATGTACACTTACATTGTTACACCGATGCTCGTCACAGATTGGCTTGTTTTGATAAGTAATCGTTTTAATTAGAAGGATAAGTACACAACATGCAAATCAGTACGATATTTTCAAAACATTAGAAAAAGAATAAGATAATTACTTTGCAAGGAAAAAAACTAAAATCCCCGCTGAAATCGTCAACAACATTTTTATCAGCAGTTCAAAAATCTGTTATATAAGCTATTTTTACTGCAAATATACACTGACGTACTCTCCAGGCCTACCAGATCTGGAGTACTACCAACCAGACACAGTCGGTACAAGTGGATCTCTGGACTCTTGTTCTGATGTGGAAGAACTCTCTCTTTCTACTTGCTAGCTCACAGCTACTTAACTTCCGTAAGGAAGATCCTTCTTTCTTACTGAAGTTACCAAACACACACAAACTTCCGTCAACACGTCAGTTTAATCAACACACACATTTAACCAGAATCTTCTGATTATCAGCTCTTCTCTCGACAACACACTCTCGCATCAACTACTCACTCTCAACGAAAAAGGCATTCTCGTTACACGCTGATTCTACAGGCAATCGCATCTATGCACCGACAGTTGTACGAACAGTAAACAAAAGCGAATAGGAACACGCTATGTAAAGGAAGTTGGTACAAGACACACCTACAACGTGATATCCATACTAGAACGTCCATACTGACATTCAAACAAAACGAATGACATTGTCTGAAACGTACCCGCCAAAACATAATTATCACACATGACTCACCCGTCTTACACCGGAGACCAAGCAAAGCGCCGCTATTAACAGCCCACAGGAGGCGATAAGGCTGATAACCCGCGAGCAGTCCAAATAATCCGAAGCGGTGATGTATTCGGGGATGTTGAAAGACAATAATATCATCACTAGAATCTACAAAAAAATCCCAGTAGTTAACTATTAAAACACATCAAAGAACTTTTGACTTCTACGGAAACGTTATGAATTTAACATTAAAATGAAAGAGAATGAAAGACAACTGACAACAACAAAATTAAACTGAATGTTACATCGAATTGAATATTGACCGAAGATACGGAAAACGGGAAATGTACTCTAAGGTAACAGAAAAACAGAAAGACAAAAAACTACGCAATTTCTTAGCATGTCTAGATACACTTACGAATGTGTAGACGGCCACCGCGTAGCTACCAGTTCTCAGGGTGCAAATCCCGCAAGTTCTGAATAAGGCCATTTTCTACGGCCGAAAAGAGTCTTCATCAACAAATGTCTGCAGACAAAGCTGCAGGAAATCTTGATAACTGACAGGGCTAAAAATACTGCCCTCATTTAACACAAAACGTGCTGGATTGGAAAGCCTTGTGCTGGACTGTTCGCCGCGACGCCGACGCGCCGTCGAATCGCCGAGTTATATATGCTAATAAACCAAGAGGACCTCCTTCTTGCTGCTGCTCCTTGAAATTCTAGGTAAAGGGTGATGCAATCTTAGGTGCTTGTATGGTACCGTTTGAAGGCTGACAAAAGCGCGTAACAACAGCGGTTATGTTTTACATTAGCATACTGGTAGGTTGTAAACCGAAGTTCATTGGATAGGCGATAGCGGACACTGATACAGTTCTTTCCAAATGCCATCAGCATAATACTATTGTCCTAAACTTTCAAAAGCTCAGGTTAATAAAATTCTATGCGTCAGCGGGTCTTCGGATATTAACGGCGTCGATAGTCGATACTACGATGACATCATACAACGGTGCGTGAGACTTATGTTCATCTGTCTTTTCGACTACATTTTTTGTTTACAAAAAAACAAGTGCAAGGCACATACGGAGACACTACAAGGTAAATAGTCAAATATCGAGAAAACAACCACCACGATTAGTACGAGAAACAGACGGCAGAGTGCCCAGAACAGCGGCAGCGTTGCCTTTAACAACAGCTAAGCTAAAACGATTCTTAATAAAAGCGGTCGATCGAGGCTCTCCTGTCAGTCTGCGGATCTTTTTTCCCATAAAATGGATCAACTCGACGAAGGCCGCACCAAAAATTCCCAGGGTCTCGACGGCTAAGGTGTATAACAAATAACCACGTTGCTCCAAATTGGAGTAAAGACGACGCTTCCGATTTTCAGCCTGTTGAGCGGCATAACCTGG
>JAQGAU010003692.1:0-12743 GCA_034698045.1 Paramacrobiotus richtersi
TTCAACCAGGTCACCCTCGTCTGCGACTACTTCTTCAACGTCGACTGCCAGCGGTAAGTTCAATAATGTTCACCCTTAAATCCTTCACTCTTTTCACCCTTGAATGATGTGCTGTGGTTAATTGTGACTGCCCTTCTCACAGATTCGCTGCGTTGGAGAACTTTGCCAACGAGCGCCTCTACACTGACCGACCCCTCTTCGACACTCCTCCCGCTGATTACGTGCCCCCTGGTGCTGGAGCCACCCAGATCTTAGCCGCTAAGCCTGCTCCTCAGCGCAGGGGTGCTGCCAAGACGCCGAAGTAACGCCCTAATTTCTCCCGAAACTAAAGCGCAAATGGACAACAAAGGAAGGGATGCGGCATACAACGTAACAGAGGTCATTCCTGTTAAAAAAACGCACTGAAACCTAGTCTAACAGTATTCTCATCTCAAATGACTGCAATACATGATAACGGTAAACAAAAAATCGTGAGAAAAAGATTAAAAGTATCGACAGAAAACGCGGCAAATTTTACCCTTTCTGGCATCAAAAATGGTACTGCACCATTGTGACTGCAAAATTCGTTTTCTTACCGTTTTGGGTTGGTTGTCCACGTAGCGTACGCCCTGCTTCTTGAAAATGTTGTAAATGTATCCCAAAATACTAAACGGTGCCGGCAGTGAGGTACGTATGGCATAATTCATAATCAACCGGCAGCGGTGGTACTTCCAAATGGCGGCATTTTCGGCCCATTCATCAATGAAACGGGTGCTGTAATCGGAAAACAAATAACTCAACATGCGACAAAGAAACAAAAATGACACGAATCTCAGTCCAAATTCAAGATATAGAAGCTAACCAGATGAAGTAAATCCGTAAAACAAACGATAAGAAGTGAATTTCACCGATTACTGGCCACACCCACTTACAAGATCCAGCTGGCCAACATCAGCAGAGTTCCCAATAAAACAAAGACATAGTAGACCAAGTGGAACATATACGACCAAATGGTGACAGTGTTGCCTAAAAAGATGAACCATTACTAATTATGTGTAAAACAACTATAAAAAGAACATTTTACACATTTACTATAACATACAAATAACATGCAGCTTATCTACGGTTGACAAAAACAGCTTAAATTAATCAATTTAATCTTTCCAAAAAATTTGACTGACTAATTTTAAATTTAATTATTTATTTCAAAAATCTCTATTTATTGAAAAAAAAATTATTTCTAAATCGTGCTCGGAATTAATCAGTAGTTTGAATCCGCGGCATTCATTCGGAAAGACATCATCATCCAAAATCATATCAAACAATTCATAATCAGAAGTGTTTTGAATCGAATTTGCAAAATTAATTTAAATTATATAACTCACAATTATAATCGCGATAATTGCCTATCCAGCAGCGTTCAGCCGGGATGGCACTGGTCGTGTTGACGAAATTCTTGAGAGGCTGTACGGTATCGCCCATACGCTGACTTTCGCAATACGACGAGCTAAAACGCCAGACAGCTAAATTACATATCACATAGTCAACAGAAAAGATAACTATGCATTCTAATGAGAAACTGTGAAGTACCGTCTTTTTTACACACAACGCTGAATAATGATTAAATTTTCCAATTACGCCATCAGAAGATACCCTTTTAAGTCACTCCAGTCAAGGAGAATCTTACAATTCGAGCTCATAGAATGGTGCACTGTATAAGATGGAGCTGAAGGACCGATAAAGGGCTTTTCGCCAATCTTCACCGGTACCGGAGGGAAAATCCGGGAAGACAATGGCTTGCCACACCAATCCAGTGGCAACCTTAACGAGATCACGTCACATGAAAGAAATCATGCAAACTCAACGAAAAACACACGTACAAATATGTTGTAAGTGACCAGCAGCCATTTGACCAAATCGAATCGAAAGGAGCGAATTGTCTGCAACAAGAATAATCTAATCAGCCCGAATGACCTTTATTATATAACACATCCGTTAGTGATTTTATGACGATAACCAGTAAAATCTTAGGGAAAAATTGTTTACATTTATTAAACCATCGTACGCCTACCATTCTGATAGTTGGACCAAGGATGCCATCCATGTAGTAAAACAAATCCCACACTCGATAATGATAGTAGAAAACACCTGAAAAACATCCACTGTACGCTGGTAGTTTAGGAAATCATCAAGAAATCGTTAAACCGATAACAACATTACACAATACTTAGTATATCACATTATATTCATTTAATTCATCATTAATTATACGAAACAGAAATACACGTATAGATATGGAAAACGTAAACCATAAAAAATTACAAATTAAACTAAATAAAAAATAAAACTACAAAATCACCGCATTACCAAACACCACCATTATTAGCGCATCCATGCAATACTTTCGATTCAACCTTACCGAAAGACATCACCACTCGACCATAAAATGGGAAAATGTAGCGGAAGGGATAAATGCGGTACAGGAAGAACATGGACGTAAACATCCCCTCAACAAAAAGTTCCAGCGCCACCCATTTGAAGCTGACAATGGGCAATGCTTTCATATCATAAATGGCTCTACAAATGGTCAAAACCTCTGTTATACCGGTTTTGTGCAAATTCCATACACATCTGCATTTCCACTGGTCACTTATTATTCCACAGCTATTGACGAACATAATTGTATTGTTTATATGTTATAATGCACAGAGGCACGGTACATTACGAATTCCAGATGTTGTAACGTTTTATTTTTATTTTTAATTCTACTTTCTAATTTGATTTAATTTTCCATTATTTTTTTGTTTTTTATTTTATTTTGTTATTTATGTCATCTACGTACTTGTTTCCAAGGTTTTCATTTTTTTCTATTAATTCTGTTTTATTTTCTACTAGTTGTTGTTCTAATTCTTTTTAATACTTATTTTCTAATTGGACAGATACTTTTATAAATCAACAGTTTTTTATTTCCTAATTAAAGAATGCTAACTTTAATTATTTTTATTATTTAGAATTATTTAGAATGCTAACTTTGTGCACAGTTCCAGGAAGCGTAACCCGGCCAGGACGAACACGGCAATATCCCAACCAATGTACTTGCACGGCGGCATCATGCAGGTAATCGCCAGTAAAATGAGGAAAATCCAGTACAGAATCTGACTGGTATGGAATGCCACGGCCGGCGCATTCCACACTGAATATAACTTTTTCGTCAGGGCCACACGCTCGGTACGGTGGGGCTGGTCGGCCGTCTGTCCGATATGGGCCAGATAATCGTCCGTTTCCGTTCGGGTGTACGGGCGCGGATACAGGCGTCCGTCTACTAAATGACAAAGACTTTGATTCCACAACTTAATACTGCCCGTGTTGATGCGGTCACCAGCAGTTTGCTCACCATTCTCTTCATATACACTGTTAATACATTTTTTTATTGTGTTTCCGGTTTTCATCGTCTACACAATCTGCTGTGACAGAATTAATATTCCACACATCGAATTTTATTTTATAAATATTCTTAAAAAAAATTAATTATAAAATCATGTTTTAAAGTTAATATCCGAATTATTTTAAAATCACCTTTATATAATAAATTTATTTAATTAATATTCCGCGCATATTGAATTTATTATATAAATATTCTATTACAATTTCAAAATTAATCTTGGAATTATTTTAAAATTAATTTTATGTAATGAAGTTATTTAATTAATATTCTGTTTCTAATACCCCATACTTCTCGAAGCTAACATTAGTATTGTGTTTATCCACAAACTTATGATATTTTCGATAGTCTCTCACTGCCTTCAAGCTGTGGTTAGCATTTAATTTAGCGCTGTAGGATATTAATTTTTCAAACCGGTATCGCACAATCACAGACCCAGTGCCTTTTCTTCCTACCATCGAAACAAATATAAACGGAAAATGTCGATGGGTGTACGCGCTTACCCACTGAACGCGGCCGTTCCGTCTGGTGATCCAGAATGGGAAATCGCAAGTACTTGTTGATGGGGAAGATCAACACCGCGGACGCCAGCAGCTTGATAACGTTGAAACTCCCCTTTACATCGATGAACCCGTAATACCACTTGTCCAAAAACTCTTGAACCGCCGGAAGCGCAATAAAATTACTATAACAGTAGACAGATGATTAGTACGAAGCAATTCTGGCAACGCAAGTCCAAACATCAAAAAGGACTTGTAAAAACGCAAAAAAAGGGAAAAAATATTAAAAATTCAACATAAATAAAAAATATTACAATATCAAGATAATATTATAATAATATTAATAATTATATTAAAAATTCAACACATATTAAAAATATTACAATATTAAGATAAATATTATAACATTATTATTAATAATATTAAAATTCGACTCCGAACGCAGCACTTACGTAGCAGGTGGTTTGTTAACCTAAGGTGTGCCCGTTGCGTTAATTTTCATAAAATTAAAAAAATCATAAAAACAAAAATTAGAAAGGCGAGATAAATAACCAATACGAAAAAGAAAAATACAAAATGTTTATCACTAAAATTAATAAAAATATTTTCAAAATGAGATGTTCACCGAAAAAAATTATTTAAATTTTTGTACCGATCTTTTGCATCATAGGCCAATCGCAGGACATTGCGGTTGTTGTACAAGGGCAGCTCTCGAATCAGCAACCCATGCGCCCGTTTCTGGCTATCTTGGAGTGCCATCTCATACAATCCAACAACTTTATCACTCAAATGTCCCGCATATGTGTTCAACTGCATGGTGAACGCTTTAATGTTGATGCGGCGGCCAATACCACGAAACAACGCTTCGATAAACAGCGCGATGGGGATGGGTTCAGGAGAGTGTTTAATGACCAACTGCACCAGGAATTCGTCGCCCATCAGGGCGCCAAACACCGCCAGTGCATTTAGAGCCTGTAGAGGAAAAAAATTACATACGTAACAGCGCTGCGTGTTTGTTTGATCCAAATGATTCCGTACATCGATTACCTATTTAATGCAAGTTTACGTTGGTATTGTATTTTTGTTTACGGCTTAAATTGATATGTCTGGTTGTCGAAATAATACTTAAATAAAGCCTATTTATAAAATAAATGATTATATTTGTAACATAATTGTTTAGATAGTTATTTATAAAAAACTGTTTATTTATAATATTATTTTATATTAAATATATTCAATTATGTATAAAATAACTACTTATAAAATAGCTGTCTAACGCACTGTCATTTTTCTGCATTATGTATTCTAAAAGATAACTGCAGATGTTATGTAATATCATAACATCTGCAGTTATCTTTTAGAATACATTATAACAACCAGACAAAAAGTCATCCATGAATAATTTCTCATCCGCTTTACGAGTCATACAAGACCGTATTCACACAACAGTAAACGAAATACTCATTTTTATTCCTAATTGTATTGGTAATATATACGAACTTTAATCGCTAAATTTTCATTACGGTCTATTATAACAGCCATCCGCTGCCATCGTAATCATTAAATCCTGAATTATTTTCTACATACAGTACCATTCGTTCAGCGACTGCTTCCGGATACGGGGACGCATCGTGATTATGCTGGTGATGTGAAACTCCCACCAGGGCATCAATATTGATGAAGTTTTTGATATCCGTCAGTTTATAGAGCAGATTGTTCAACTCCACCGTAACGAAACGTTCCGTGACCGGGTCATCTAAAGTTACACCAATAGTCACAAGAAAAATACAAATATTATTACTTCATTTATTTTACACAAAAAAATTATACAAAATACAGACAAATAAAAAGTGTTATTTAATTTGCTAAATATGTAAATGAAATACTTTAAAGTCAACTAATTCAACAGACATGGTCACTTCCTGAAAATCGGACGAATTAAAGTTTCTAACAAAGGAAAATAAATTTCTGAAATCTGCACTACGTTTGCATACAAAATGTAAATGTTAAAATTAATGTAAAAATTAATGTAAATGTAAAAATTAATTACGTTTAAAAGCGCAGATTGTAACATATTTTTTATATGTCTTGTTCGAATGTGTTGCAAAAATTAATTAACAATCCTGTGATTACGTTTACTTGTTTCTAATGCTCACTGTGCGAGTGATTCAACATCGATGTCCAGATGATTTCACGGAAAAATTCTTCATTACAAGCCCGTTGATACAGTCGGAGATACCGTTCAGCATCCAGATATTTATGCACCGGAAATCCTTGTTGTAAAAATACATCAAGAAATGCCGCGCGACCATGTAGAACCAACGATTCCTCAAATGCTTGATATGGAATCTACACATACAGGCATATTTTTAAAACTTGTGCGCTACGTTCAGATGTCGAAATAAAGCGTCAACTACGAGAGCGCACTTTGATTTCAGCAAATGAAAAAATATATGTAAATGAATTTTTTGGAGTAATACTTTATACCCGAAATGGTGCCTAATTTGTGACGTAAGCGTTGTGGATGAATTTAAATTCTGATTTCAGCTGTAAAAATTGACAGTATTCCGGTTTAACTGGAAAAGCTTACTAAAGAAACAGAAATAACCTCAAAAATGCGCTACTTTTCGTAAAATCTTAAAATCGGACGGTGCTCCAGAAAAAGAATAAGTGGATAGTTTCAACGGATAATTCTGCAATCTATTTATTTATTTAGTACTTTATATATTTATCGAGCAGTTTATTCAGTAATTTTTTCATAATTAATTCAATAATAATTTATTTATTTATTTAGTAATTCATATACTTGTTCATAATTAATTCAGTAATTTAGTAACTAATGTTCCGGATAACCCTCACATAACTGTGAAAATTAACCACAAAGGCAGAAACAATTACAATTCAAATGTCACGACTGACCTCCATGTTTTCCCACACCGGACTACCAAACAGCACTTTCTCAATAATCGCCGGCCGGTTGGCTTTAATCCCCAGAATCAAGTTGGAATTGAACGTCCGCTGATTGGCCGACGAAACTGACGCCCCCACCAATGCATCCACAATCAACGCATCCAAGTGGGCCAGTTGTTTCGGAGAAATCACCTCGATCAAGGACAGTTCTTCTATGGCGGCCAGCTTCAACACGGCCAAATGCAAGTCCACCGCGATCCGGAGAAGATTCGGTTCCTGGGCATAGTCGGGAAAAACATCCTGGATTTTGTTAATCAGTTCTTTGCGGCGTTGCTGTTGGCTGATCATTGGACTATAACAAACAAGTGTACAGTATAAACAACGGAGACAACAAGCGTAATGATCATCTCGGTTGATCGACTATATACAACGCAACCGCCCAGTGGATGTCATCACCGGTTTTCGACAGCCAACAGCTCGTTACGTGACTGTACATACCACAATAAAACAACGGAGAAAACAAGCGTAACGATATCTTGGCTGATAGACTATCTGCGTCGCAACCGCCCAGTGGTCGTGATGCTGGTACACCACAGCCAATAGCTCGTTACGTGACTGTACGTACCTCTGCCGCAGCCCGAACGAAAGAATGTCAGCCACTCCTCCGGCGCCCTCCAGCACCACGATGGGAATCCGATGACGCAGGTACATGGCAATGGCGGAGAGCTCTTCGACGCTTCCGCTGATAAGGACCACGGCGAAGTGGATGGGCTGGAGTTCTTGTCGTCGGATCTCGTCATCTGTGCAACAACGAAAAAGCTCCTTTTATCATCGATCGTATCGGAATGTGATAACACCATTCTGTATCGCGCGGAAGAAAAACGAAGAATAGTCTGCTGAACTAGTGAAGAATGAATTGTAACTGTAGAATACAGTATTCAGACTTAAAACTGCTTGTAAAGCAACTAAAGTTGCGCCACTTTGCAGCACAACACTTTTACAGCGAGTGACTGCGAGTCAGCATTACAACGCAATCCAGTCGAAAAAAGACGTATCTTCGTATCTGACCGCCAGCTTGGACGGTTATTGACAAACTGTTTGTGGTAACCGCCCCTTGGGAGAGCGCATTCCACGGGCACGAATTTGACAAAAAGGTTATCACACTTGTTTGCCGTGTTGTTTTCACACTTACAATTGTTAGTAACCGTAAAAATTTAGCAAACGGTTAAACGTTTAAAAAATGTTAAAAACGAAAATTGAAATCGTGTTCAAATGGTCGATTTCGAGTTTTCGACTAAACGATATGGCATCGTAAACTTGTTTTGCCTCACGATCGTTACTAGTTCGCTTTCTTGCTCTACGTACCGGCGGTCACCCACTGTGAATACTCCGTCAGTTCTTTCCACACGGCCAGTTCCAGTTCCGCGCGCAACTTGAGATTCTGATCTTCCGACGGCCCATCCACTATGACTAATCTCGTGTGGTTGGGGTCGGCCGCCGAAGCGAGATGCGGCCGCGATGGCGTTTGAGAGGTGAAGCCGATTAGGCGTTTAATGGCATTCGGTTCGAATTCCACTGACCGAGCACTCTTGCTGCGCTCAATCACGTCGCGAAAAAAGTCCAATCCACGAAGCGTGTTGCCCAACAAACTTGACAAACCTCTGGGGGAGCCATTGTCAAAGAACAGTACTTCTGGTAATTTATCCACCATCTATCGAAAACTGTGACTTGAATTCACAAAACTGCTGTGTCTGGAATTTCAATTATTTGCGAGTTTCTTATAAACAGTCACTTTGATTTCATTGCAAACAGCTAGTAAAATAAAATATTGTTATAGAATTCAAGAATAGGATGGACTCTGATCCAGTTCGATGATTAGACTCCTAAATTAAAACTAGATCGAATTGACCTAGTTAAGTCAGATAATATTGAGAAGCTTAAGGAGAAAACAACAACGGTTTAACGCGCCTTTTCGTTACCTGATTGATGCCTTCCTGAAATGCATTGCGCTGGATTAGATTGTTGAATGCCCCGTTGTCCTCTTCGTTGGTCAGAAACGAAACAATCAGATCGGGTGGTCGACGAATCCATTGCGTGCAGATCTTCTTTGCAGTGTCTGGAATCTGCTTTGGACCTTCGACCCAAATTTCTTCCTAAAATGGGAGCATGCAAAACTATCGTAAGAAAAAGTTACGCTTTTTGCATTCGATGCTTCGACTGGTTTTAGACCAGTAACTTTACAATGAAGCTGAACTGGACTAAAATGTTAATTTAAGAGCTTTCTACAAAGAACGAAATTTAATTAAAGTTAGTTGATAGATGCGGTTGGCCTCAAGCTAACAGACAACCGGTTTATTAGACGGACCACAACGGAAATTTTACGGCGCCCGCAAATGTGTACGTCTGCATGGCATTAATTGTACTACTTCAACAACGTAATAACATTACTGTCGATACAGTATTATTATTGTATTGTTTTTTTTCTAAAATACGTTATTATTTGTAATATATTATCAGAATATTGTAGTTGTGTAGACACAGATGTTTCCATACTGTGCAGCAGAAAAAAGTTATGGACACTGTACTTTTATATATACACGTTACAAACATTACAATAGTGTACAATACATTGTAATCATAATATACGCAGTATGAGTAACGTAATGAAATCATAAAGTAGGTCTTAATACCATGCATAGAGCATATTTTATGTGACTATAGCCAGCTTTTCCAATAAAACGTTTTTGCTCACAATCAGTGCCGATCAGACACTGCACGAATTCTTAACTTTCTTGTTAGTTATACATGAATTATGCATTATACAGTCATAAAACACCAAGAACGAAGAGATCTTTGAGTACATGACTGTACATCGAATTTAAATCAGCATCAACGTACCTGCAGCACCGACGGCAGCGCTTCAAAGCTCGGTCTGGACGGGGACGCTTCCTAAATTCATCATAAATTTCATACAATTCGTATTGTTATTGTTATCAAATTGGTGACAATATGTGCATTGACAATAATCTTTCGCAAATTTTACCTGCAATTGCACAGGGACAGGTTGGTACTCAAGACCCTTCGAAGGTGCGACTCTGCCAGACATTTCCAATACACGGACACAGACTCAAAACAACCCGCACCGCGATCACGAAGCGGTGCCAGAACAGATAGAATTTTCAAATATTTTTGAACCAACATCAAACTTTGCCGGTAAAACAGAGAAAGATGTTTACCCGGAAGGCATACGATTTCTGTATGATGCATCGTTCTATATGGGTAGAGTGGTCAATACCGTCGCGAATGAAAAAGAATTATCTATACGATACACTGCCGTAAGCAAAACATTGCTCATTCATACAGACTTTATGTACTTTGTGTCTTGACTACGAGTACTTCTGCTAGAACAAAAGGCTAACAAGTAAACATGCTTTGCAATACAACGAAAGCCGAAATGTGAAAAAAACTGTCTAGCTAGTTACGGAATGCATTTACCGTAATACAAACATTAGGGTGCTGTAACATCGGACAGAAACTACACATGGCCGTAAATCACACTGCTATCTTAATCTTCCCGTTCCGTAAACTTATTCCTGCGAGGGTTGCAGTCGGAATCAATGTAGATGCAGTTCCCGTTGAAGCCTCACATTTCTCTAAAGCTGTTACAAAAGTTATCGTTAGATCTATACATAAACGTGTTGACAAATCTCTTCTAAACCAAAAGCGAACAAACCTTTTAAAGTGGTAATATCATCAATGGCAATGCTCTTTCTTCTGGTCGTGCAGCGATCGTTGTGATGCGCGACGAAATTAACCGTGAAAGCTACATTCGGAGCGACGTCAAATGTCACGTTAACGTTCGTCCATTCACCCGCATTGACATTCTGATAGTGGGGCAGTCGTCCCCATATTATCCGGTCGGGTAAACGCGATTCATTGGCGCTTCCGATGCGGACATCCAAATAATAATTGCTCAGTTCAAAGTTGCCAAGAACCGGCTGACCGGACAACCTGAATCTGAATGACAGTTGGTAATGCGTGCATTCGGGAACGGTGATTGCTGGAGTTCGCAAAAGAGTTTTTCCTGGCATAGCATTTGCCACTGCATTTCCCAGTGAGCAGTTTGATACAGCGTGCATATTTCTTGCAGCTAGAAAAATATGTTTGGTTTTTAAACTTTTTACTGAAGTGGTATGCACGATGGTTACCTAACGGTAAAATTTCAAACTGGTGCCGTAACCAGCTGAATCTGCGTTCCCACTTCATACAATAGCGGATTCCTAGATCTCCTGGCAGTTGTGTTGGACCAAAGTTGCAGGTCAATTTTAACAGCTCCGACTGTGGTAACTTTATCCAGTCTGGGCAGATGAGTAGAGGGCACAACGGCGGACCAGGGGTGGTCGATATAGTTGAGGTGCTGATATACGGTGTGGTGCATTTTGCGTTTTGAGCTGCAACCGCTTTCTGTAAGCAAGTTATTCAAAGCTTGGTAATTAAGCGAAGCATTGCTAACCTTTCATTGTCTTTATGTTATCGACTGAAATGGTTTTGCGCCTAGCGCTTGAACAGCGATCGTTGTGATGCGCAACAAAATCTATTACGAAAGTCTCATTGGCTTGAATATCAAAAACTCGAAAGGCTGAAATCCATTCGTCGGTTGAGTTGGGAGTGTGCGGATAATCTTCCGGCTTGCCCCACAAAACTTCCGAGTCGGCTGGGAGCGAAGTTTCGTTTGGCTTTCCAATTCGTATATCCAGGAAATAACCATTCCCAAAATCTGGCGGTCCGGATAACACATAGTCGAAGGTTAAATTATACGTCGTACAGCTAGCTACATAAACCGGCGGCGTCTGGAGAACAGCTGTGACATTAGCCAACTGCAGGACCGGACTGGGCGTCGTTGAGCATCTCGATACAGCAAAGAAATTCCTAGGGTCTAGAAAGGAATAATGCATAACCGTAAAGACACTACATAATGTACAATCTCTATCTAACCTGATGGACGATTAACCACGTCAAATTGGTGTCTAAGCCAAGGAATCCGTCTCCGCCATTTAGGACACGCATAAACCTCTTGGGCAGTAGGCGGTTGATAGGTTCCGAAGTTACACTGAAGTTTTCTTGCGCTTTCCTTGTCCAGCGCTGCCCATTCGTATCCACACTGGGAATAATCGATGCCACAAAACGATAAAGGTGACCCGGAATCTACAGCGGTATCATAAAAAAACACTTGTGATGTATGCACACAGGTGATTCTGTCGACTACATATAATGGGGTTAGCTTTCGACCGTACGGTAATGTTTCGCACCGTTACGAACTTAGCGTCGAAGGAAAACTGCATCGAGGGGTAAGTTTTTTTATATTTTCTGAAAATTAACTGTTCGAGTCAAATTTTCGACCGGCCTTAGGTATTTTCCGGGAAAGTACTTGAAGATCGAAGAAAGCGTGCACGGCTACGTATATCAATATCGGCTTGTGCAGGGGCGACTTTTGAATTTTTCCGGCCGAGGAGCAGAGAACCCAAGCTAAAAGGTACTCCTTCTGTCTCGAGCAGGTACTCCCTAGTGAGCAGTCCCTCGAGCAGGTATATTGTGCCGCCTTACGTTGGCAGCAAAATCTTATGCCACCAGTTTTATTTCACAGTGGCAGCATTGCACCATAACAAAGCTACAATTTAGTACCGGAGGTAGTGGTTGATGTCATTTCTGTCGTGGCAGTCGACTCGACCGGAAGGCCTGAAGTAATGGTCAATTCACTTATGGTTGCGATTTCCGCAGTGGACTCCATATCGGGGCCAGAGGTAGTGCTTGATTCACTTATGGTACTGCTGTCCAGCATGGTTGTGGATTCCGTTGTAGGGTCAGCAGTCGATTCACTTATGGTAGTGCTGTCCGGCATGGTTGTGGATTCC
>JAQGAU010003693.1:0-12743 GCA_034698045.1 Paramacrobiotus richtersi
CGAGGACAGTATACAGCGTCTTTAAAAGCCACTGTGTTTTACAAACACAGTGTCTCTTGGGTAATCGCTTTCCATAAGATGCTGTCAGGTTGTCGAACGTGGTACGGTCGGGCCAACGGGCCGGGCCGAAAACGTGACTGCCATACCGGGGTCGCGCTAATGCTTGATTAGATCCAACCAACTGTCATACGGAGCGGTTGTCTTATACTGCATTTACCGGCGTACTACATTTTCTTTCTTTATTTATTTTTCACACTACCACTTCTGTGAATTAATGAAAACAGTTGACTTTTTTATTTTTTATCGTTCAACAGTTTTTTCCGGGCTTCTTCCATCAAGTCACGATATTTTGGACGCCAGTCGCCCGGCTTGAAACGCCTGCGCATTTTGTTAGTTTCCTGGCGTACTTGCCTGCAAAGTAATAAATAAATATATACAATACTATATACAAATAAAAAGAGCGACTGTTATATTTTATTATGCTATAAATATTTTTTTATTTTACAAATACAAACTACAAAATTTGAGATGAAGACAAAAGTTGATAATCATCTATAAAATAATTTCTGAAAGAAATGCTCCTGAATAAATAACAAATAAAATATATATAAAACAAAATATATAATCAAACAAAAGTAATTCAACCTGAGTAATTCAAACTAATTTGTTCCGAGGAATAATTTAAATTGCTTCGATAACTCAAATTAATTCAAGTTATTTTAATATACAAAAAAACGATAATTATGAAATTAATAATACATACAAAAATTATACGGCAGTATTTACAAGGAATTACAACAAGATTAAAAAACTCAAATAATTAGAAATTAATAGAAATAAATAGAAATAATTGAAAATATTTAATTAAATAGAAATAAATAAATAGAAAACAAATAAACAGAAATAAACAGAAATACCTAACTAGAAATTAAATAAGTGATATATAATGTCAAATTTATTTTTCATTACTTTTCGAATTCATCCTCCGACTCGGATTCGACGTAGGGCGGCGTCTTCGGAGGCGAGTACTTCACCCCCTTCGGTGGAGTCAATTTTGACAAATTGCTCCAAAATTTTTCTGGAGTGGCGGGTGGACGTTTTTTCCACCCATGACTTTTGCACTTTTTAGGGAGTGCTTGCGCGCCAGCGTCCACTGCCTGCCAGTACTACAATTCGTGAAATCATGAAATTAATAAAAATAAATATACAAAAATTAATAAAATATAGCAAACAAAAATACCAAAATAAACGACACACAAATAAATATCCATATATATATATAACTGTTTTCTTACGGCAATACAACAAGTTTATTCCTCTGGGACATTTCGCCCAGCAGGCCCATATAACGGCAATATGGAATAACCGACAACAAAACGTAAATAAGTCCATATAAGTATGAAATACATATAAATAAATACAAATAATATAATATCTAAATAATGTAAAATATAACATAAATATATAAAATACATGACTTTCAAAAATAACTTCTTGATAACTCAAGTTAAAAGATTTATGTTCAGCGGTGTTGACAATTACAAGTTTTCTAAGCCTGAAATAAGAAAGAAAATAAATAAAATTAAAACGTTTGCAAAATTAAAAAAATGAACAAAATTAACAAAACTATTAAATATGAAATTATGTTAACCTTTTGGCAACATTTGCACGTGTTTGTGTGCAATGGTTTTGGTCGGGGCTTCGTAGGCGTTTTCAACTTTGGGTTGTTTTTCTCCGACAGTTCTTTGAATTTCGCGAGCCACCTGTCCGTATACGACTAAAACAATTCGCACAAATAAGTGGCATAATTCTATCAATAAAATCATACCACTTGATTTTTTGAACCATCCGAAACAATACTCGGAATCAAGCATTTGTGACCCAGAGTTACGAATAAATACGCATTTTATATCAATATGATCTACTAATTATGGTGAGTACACGAATACTAATATATATTAATATTTAATACTACGCATTAATAAACTCAAAATTTGATGACTTTCACCGTTTGTGCTTCATAATGATTAAAAAATTGCTAAAAGCTGCCTAGATTTACTAAATCATATTGGCATAAGGGAGTTTTTGTTGTTACAAAATCGTAGTTCAGTGTCGCTAAAGCGGGCCGTGCAGTGTAATAATAAAATTAGTTACCCATAAAGAGCTATCGGTGATGAGCGAGCGAAGTAACGTAACCAGTGAAAAGCGAGCGAAGCAACATATTTTATACAGTTTTATTTTTCTCCTTTTCTGCTTTGCATATTCTGCAATACTTATTCGCATGCTCAACACAATGCTTCTTCTTAACGTGATCAGGAATACGGGGATATTCGGCCTTGACATCACGTCTACTGTCGATTTCGGCTTCCTCTACAAAAATTGATCTATTGTTCAACACACTCCAATTCATCTCTGCGAGTGCACGATTAAATTCAATAGTTGAACCAAAATGAATAAATGCATATGGCTTTGCTCGTAAATGGTTCTTTTTATTCGCTTTATGCATTGGCAAATAAATATGGGTGATGGAGCTGTATCGGTTAAACGCTTCTCGAATATCTTTTTCCGTCGTGCTTGGGTCGATGTTTTTCAGCCTCATGCGACTTCCGTACAGGGGCCACTTTGCCATAGTTTGGTCCACATACTGTCGCCTTCCGTCGAAACGAAGTGTTCGTCGCTGGTGGGGCGACATGGCCCGTTCGACCTTAACATGTGTAAATCTGTCAGTATTTTTAATTTTGTTTAACACGAATTTAAGGTCAATATATGCAAACACGTATTTTCTAAGCGAGTTTACTCAAGAATCGTGACACATTTCTCAGCCGAGTCATACACCAGATCAAAAATCCAAGTTGCCTTAAACCCATCAAATTCGTACTTAACTTCAAAAAAGTCGGAAAAGCCAAAAATTCGACCAACAATTCTGCCAACATACGGTGTCTTTTTTCCGTTTTCCAAAAATATGTGTCTTATGTTTTTACCAATCAAATCTGTAACGATATGTACGTTACGGTCTATGAAAACCTCAGCATTGTCGACATCGCGATCTTTAGACTCGGAAACTAAAGAAACTAAATTGGCAGTCAGCTCCGGGATATCCTTTTTTTCGCAGTGATGTGTCAGCTTTATCCATTTGTTCACCGAAGGTTTTTGTCTCAGGACTTCACGTCTGAACCGGATCTGTGTTTCCAGAAAGCTTCGCTGATCTTTGACGTTGCTCAAGCGTCTCAGAATAGAAGTAATCTTTTTCTCAGTCTAAAACGATCTCATGCACAAAAGGTCACCTTGGAATTTTAAAACCCTGTTTACCTGACATAGTCCATCTTTTGTAAGTTCGACTGTTAATTCGCTCTGTAGTTCAGTGCGCTCTTTTTGTTTTTCAGCCGAACGCATCTTTTTCTCCATAATCCTCAGCTTCCGAGCTTCTTCGACTTGTAACCGGTGTTCACGGACGGATTTTTTCAAGGCTGCGTACTTCGCTTTGGCATTGTCCATTATAGCAAGTCGCTGTTCCTGGTCCTTGTTCCAGTAGTAGTATCTGGAACACTGATTTGCTCGCCAAAGGGTTTTCGTTTCGACGAATTCTGGAGTGGCAGATGGGTGCACTTTCATAATTCTACAAGGATCTACCATAAAGGGAGTCATATTGCAGCTAGAATCCGCAAACCTGTCAATCATGCCAAAGGATCGCTCAGAAAACGCGTTGGTTCCGGGCTGCGATGATGTCTGAGCAATCTGAGATGCTTGGATGGAAGCTATCGCCCCATCACGAAGGTATTCAGACACTCGCCGCTTAAAAAGGTCTGCGAAGCGTGCAAACGTGACGGAAAACATCAAGGCACAAGCGTCATCAAGTTCCGGATTCTCTAGTAGCAGGATCTCCAGTTGCTTATCTTTTTCGGGGTTGGGCTTGATAAGGAGGTCATCGATTTCTGAAGGAAGGTCCGAGAAAGGTGACTCTTCGTTGAACCTGTTCAGAAACGTTAAGAATCGTTCTCCAACACAAGTAAATGGTTTCCTTACATAAATTTCAACACGAGGGTTGGATCCTCAGCTGTGGCCTCGCAGAAGTCATACAGGGCTTGATAAATGCGACAAATGGTAAGCACATGGACACGTTGCTCAACGATGTCCAAAAACGGAATAATAATAAGCTTATACAGCAACCCTAGGCACTTCAGTCCAGCAATTGCCTCTTTTCGATTCAGATTGCGGCGGAGATCCTTCAAAAACTTGCACAGTACTTTTCCCGCGTTACCAGCTGCTACATCATCCAGAATAACTTTGGCATCTTCGCGAACTTGAAAAAGTTTCGCGGCATTTTCGCCTAGCGCTATTTCGCGACTCCCTTTCAGACTGCGTAAATAGCCTATAGAGTCCTTGCAGTACGTCTTTAATAAACCGGTGAGTCCGAATTGAGGGTTTCCGCGGTTGGAGAATACCCTATTAGTAAGGAACGAATTACATAGGCACATCTACTGTTGGTAAAAGTACACCATACATGGTCGCGTGGCGATTCAACAAGACACCAGGCGCCTCATCTTCAGTGAAGTTTGGGTGTTGTTCCCGATGCACGTCCAGAAGAGCCTGACATGTCTCTCGAACCATTCCACAGGCTACATGAAGAGCGCAGGTGTTTTTCCAGACGTAACGCCAGCTGTCCTTTGCCTCTTCGTCAAGTTCGTTAAAATCTTCTACCGCAGTTGACAATTTTCCTTCGCGTACCTTGGAACAAACAGTTGTTTCGCAACGTATGATTTGACTAAAAACATTGAATACCTCGGTAAGAAGCTCATGGAAGAGTTTCTCGTTAGGTGCCGAATCAGACATGACACTTTTGACGGACACGAAAACTTGAGCAATGGCGGCGTCGACGTTTTCAACTCTAAAACAAGACTTCGTTATTTAGGAAACAATAGGGAAGAAACAACGTACCCTGCGCACTGTGCATGCTCTGCAATCAAGTTTTCGAACGATTCCAGTGCCGTTTTAGCGGTTCCATCCACGAGCAGCGGAATTCCCAATAAAAAGGGACGACTCTGAGCTGTTGTGTTGTCCGTACTTATCGAAAAACTGTGATAATTACTGCCATCCTTCGTAGTGCCGTCCCCTAACAAGCTTAAGTTGTTTTGCTTTAGCAATTCGTCCATACAATGCGCTTTCGTTATAACGCGTGCTTGGTCAACAAATAGGGCTACAGTTGATCGTGAAGGCAGATCAAATCCGTCAACTCCAAGTAGAACCTTTAGCACCGAAGAAACAACGGGCCTAATTCGATCGGCAGCTACATTGTGCTCAAGATGCAAATCGGTAACGAGCATTCGAAAATCTGCAGTGTATTCACGGCCGCCCTTGATCTTTCGGCTGATGTAGCGCTGTAAGTCGGCCCGGTTTTCATCTGTCGGTTCGTTGCAGGTTACTCGGATTTCCTCATTCTCGGCCTTCAACATGCGCAACTGGTTCTTCAGCGAAGCGATTTTCGCATGTGCTTCTCTTAGATAGAACGCCGGTACAGAATTGGGACGCGACGTGACCTTTTTTTCCAAGTAGTACAGGCGATTCACTCGCCGTCTTCTGTATGGAGCTGGGTGCTTAATGGCAACCTTCTGCGGAACGGAAATAACACCGGAAGTTTGAAAAACTGTTACGCCGCTTAGATCAGATGTCTGCATATCCTTCACCACGACGGTGGTTTTTTGCCGTTTGATCTTTTCATTCCTTTGCTCCATCCTTTTTCGCTTCCTTTTCTCTTGCTGAACTACAGCAGAACGACTTTCATACCTTCTGATCCGAAAACTGAGCGCTTTGTTCTCTTGTTCCAACTTCCGGACTTCTTGTTGCAAGCGGAGAACGGTTGTTTCAAGATCAGTCTTCTCTTTCTTGGGAACTATGTTTAGCGGTCGAAGGTAACTTTGACAGCTAGTGTTTTCGATCACCGAAGCTGCTAGCAAAAATTCGTTGTCGTCGGAAGTCAAACTAACTCCGGAATCATTATTGCTGCTAATATTCTGCTGTGGGGCATCCAAACCAAGAAACGAGAAAGGCTTGTTTAGGAACTGTAGTAGCTTCTGCGGGCTAGAGGTCCGATGTTTATAGCGACTTGTGTACTCGTTGAGCACGTCGCGGACTTTGTCGTATATTCTCTTTCGAAGATCTTTACGGTTCAGAGTGTTGCAGAAAAAAACTGTCACTTGCGTGGGTGCACTTCCTAACAGTAGGCGAAGAATAAGAATGGATTCCTTTAGCTCCACGATGCATTTGTTGGTCCATTCAATGCAAAGCACCTGTGGCAGCTCAGTACCCGTACATCCACTTTCAACCAGTTTCCACGTTAGTCCGACAGCCGACAATGTAGGAAACTGCTCACAGAATTCCTGCGTAAAATCGAAGTTGAAAATTGTGCGCGCAATGAGCAGTTGTTCTGTAATACGATCAAAAAGTTTAAACATAGATGCCGCTTTGAAAATCCATGTTTCCATCCGATTTGTTTGGACGATATATCAATTAGTGCGCATAAATGAGATGATCATTCTGACTCAGTTTCAGCAGTAATGGACAGTTGTGACATGAATTTCAATTTTAACGTGAATTTAAAACGTTTAAATTCATTTTAAAATTTATTTTAAAATTTCAGTCATACGTTCCAGCTGAAACAGGTTCACAACTGATCATCTCATTTATGCGCATTTATTGGCACATCGTCCAAACAAATCGGATGGGAACGTGGATTTTCAAAGCGGCATCTCTGTTTAAACTTTTTGACCGTATTGCAGAACAACCGCTTAATGCGCGCACAAACAAACAAAAAAGACGATGAAGATCCATTTTTTCACTTCTAAAAGCATTGTATGAGTGTTTTTTAATGTCGACAGCCGCGTAGTGGCACACTAGTGCGCAAAACCTCCGATTAGACCGGAGTCTGGCCGGTAGGAATCCCTCAGGAGGTAAAATCGCCTTTGCCTTACGATACGCAGTACTGCAGGCTTACTGACTGGAAGCTTATCGAGCTACAGACCAACTGCGCATCGTGTAATCAAGCTATGAGTGCACTCAGCGTAGTGCAGTGGCTATCTCCCTCAAGCACAATCGCCCGCAAATGCTTTCCTGTCGCTTTGTTTTAGAGTAATTTTGAACCATCCACATTGATGAAGATTAGAAAGCAGATCAACCGTCTGCGCATGGTGATCTAACAAGTGGTAGTAAGCACGGAGAAATCCGGAAGGCTTGTGCTGGCTAAGTCAGATGGGAAGACCAAGGCCTGGCTTTTTTATTTCTTTTGTGCCGCGTCCGCATACCTCTGGGATAGCCAGTCCCCAAGGCATGCGACTCCAACGGACTGAGTACTGTCCCTGGTTCCGTCAGGAGGCGACAGAATTCAGGGTTTCCTCAGCCCGGCGATCTTCGTACGGCACTCCTGACCACCTCAAAAACAGAAGCCAAGGGGCATAGACGGACGAGAAGACGAGACGGTCAATACATGGCCCAACATGGCTTCAGAAACTTGTAGTGCAACGGCACACAGCAGTACGACAATATAATAAAACTAATATTATTATAGCACGATTAATATTATTAAATCACGGTTATTATTATCGTTAATATTATTATTATTATTATTATTATTTTTATAATTGTTCCAATTATTGTTACAAAAATAGCACTGACTACAATAAAAATTACAATTTTATAAGCTGTCATTAATATTTGATTTCGATTTTGTCGTAATAATTATCACATTTTTATTACCTTGTAATTGTTAATACAATTTTTAATTTCATCACACAATTATTAATCGGTTAAAAAACTTCAAATATAAATAAATAAATAATAAAATAAATTGAGAAATATTTAAAGAATAGAAAAAATAGAAAAAAAATTGTGCAATGAACATAAATACAAAAACAATTTTTAAACATTAAATCTACAATTATATAAGATCCACCAATAAATGCTGCAACAACGAACGTGATGAAAAACCTGCGATATAAATTTTAAAATACACTGAAAGAAGCGAGTGGAAACAGTTAAAAATTTCAGCTATAAAAACAGAACAATAAAATAAATATAAAAATAATAACAATGATAAACTAAAATTTCACATATTATTAGTATAATATTTACAAGTAATAAAACCTATTCAACAATTACTAAAAACCCCAGCGTACACTTTTAAAACTAATTACAATATTATTTAAGCGTAATATAGCAAACAATTATTTTACCTACAAGAATCTTATATCAAATCTTAATAAATTCAATTATGTATGCTATATTTTAAAATATTAATAATGGAGAACCTAATCACATCTAATTCACCATATGTTCATATTTCAAACATACCTATGTACAAAAACACTGGCTAATCAATAAATACACTAAACCAACATTATAAAAACACTAAACTATTTATTCTATAATAAACTTTAAATAACTAAATGTTGAACTACATAAATTTCACGCACCGGTAAATCTGGTTCTTTCGGGGACTCCAATGACGGTCCTGTCCCGCGGCTTGTGCTCGGCCCGTCTTCCATCGAAGATGCATTGGCAGCCATCTAGAACAACCCGACATTTGTTATTGCAGGCGGGCGGCAAAAGGGCGGCCGCCTATACGCAGTAATTAAGTAAACAGTGGCCGGTAAATAAGCTCCGGCCAACAAGGTGGGCTTTGCAGTGTGCGAACGCGGCGGGTGGCATAGGTCCCTGTATGTCATTATGTTAAACGAATAACACCTAACCGGGACCACTGGAACAGCCGCTGTCGCCACACTGCAGAGGCGTACACCGGTGAAGGTTTGTGCCCCAAAAGGCGTCGAAAGGCGCATTACTGCCGCTCCAGTGATGCAAATAATGAAAGAGAATAAAATTTACCTTCAGTTTTTTCCACTCCTTTTGGTCCGTTTGACGACAATCAATAATGGGAATCAGTAGAAAATCAGGGTTCTTTAACGCGGAACGTTTACTTGACAGCAGTTCTTCCCTGGGAAGTCTTTAGAGTGTACTGTTGTATACCGTCAGATAGAGAATTTAATTCTTAATTTTTATTGGTTGTTAAGTTTATTAACCAATCGCAGTGTTTGAAACTGGTGCCTTTCAAATCGGTACCGGGCGCTATACGTACTGAACCGGTCGGGTTTTGGGCCGAACCGGTGGTAGCGTGTCTTAATATGCTATCGGCTCTAATGTCGTATCTACGCAATGGACATGAAAACAGAAAATCACAAAAATTTTATCATGAAAAATTAAAATTTTATGAAAGCGACGTTTAACGGCTGAAAGCTGCGAGAAGCCTTTCTTCTTGCAGCCTTTATCCGTTACTAGTTCGGATCGGTTCGTTGGTTCTTTTCTCCCTTGCCAGTTTGTTTTTTATTGTAGGCAGTCCTATTTGGGAACTTTCGACGCTTATTGGTTGGTTTGTGTGGTTGAATGTTGGTGTGGTGGTTGAGTTAGAACTTAGAACCAGAAACAAAGGCAGCCTGCCTGCTTTTATTCACGCTTCACTTGCGCGCATCGAAGCGTGGAAAATGCCAGCCGGCATTTTCACCTCTGCCTCACCCACACCACATTGTGCATGATGCTGCATTGGATTTGGGCGAAAACAAGGTTCAATGAGGCAGCCTGTAAGGCTGTATATCAGTAGTGTAACGTATCGAAGCCGCGCGCACGTGGGCGCATATGCCAGTTTCTAGGATTTTATCTTCCCAATATCACGAAACAGATTTCAGTATAAAGCCAAATTTGCGCCTTTTTGAATTTTAGTTAGAATCCAAGCGTTTAAAACTGAAATCGAAAGCACTGTGCAATACCAATCCAATGGGAGGCCCGATGCCCGTTTTAATGTGCTTTGACTGAAATGTCGAGCATGAATTCGAAAGCTGCCAGGCATAGTTGCGGAATGTAAGTTCAAAAAATTTAGTTCCACTGCTATCAGTTGATTACAATCAGTAATTTCATGCTCGATGTTAAATTAAAACTCTGGCTTATATAGCTGCAATTGTAATTAATTATTAGTTTAGTTTACGAAAACTAGCTGTTGGTTTTTTATGACGGTTTTTCATTTCATTTTCCCTTGTGCAATTGTTTGCTTTGTGCGCACACAGAGTAAATGAGATAGGCGGCTCGCCTAGCAGCCAGGCAGCAGCCAGTTTATATTAGGAACTTTATACTATATTGGGAACGGTAACTTTATATTATGATTCTAAGTAAGAATCAACAGTTTATATCATAATTTTTATGACGGTTCTATATTTTAATTTTACGTTGTACCTTCATATGATCATTTTATATAATCATATTATGCGATGATTTTATATACTGATTTTACATTGTGATTTTTCTCTTTCATTCATGAGTCGAAGAGATTTCAGCACGGAAATGTCTAAAAACCGGAATGTCAATAAACTGTCTTCAATAACTTCATTTCACAAGAAAATATCACATCAAAACAACCGGCTGAGGTTTCTGATTACTTTTGCTCATTTCGAGAGGAGAATAAATATTAAGTTAAATAATAATAGGTTAGTTAATAATATGATAATAATAAAGGTTATTATGATGGAATTGTTAAGAGCCCGGTACTGAAATTATTAGCGGGACCGGAAATAGGTAAGAAAATGTAAAGTTGGTATGTGAATTCGAAGTTTTTAGTTAGCCATTGAAGATGTATATTTGTTACGGGATATATCGGAAACGTAAAAGTGCTAGCGTGCTGGCGTCAGCAATGAACTGAAAAAATTAAGGTATGTTTGATATTTCATATGAGCTTGTCAAAAGTAATCTGTTGTGGTCATTTTGTGGCTGAATGAGACCGGTACGATACTTTGTGTTCTCCGACGTTATCGACAGTTTTCATTATCTGGTTTGATTATTTTCATTTAAATTTAGATTGTAATCTGTTAGTTTGCTATTTTTGTTTGATAAGAAGTCCAACGTCTTATTGTTAAACCGTGAATTGCAAGTAAAGTTATGAAGTCACTGACGGAACATTACTCTGAAATATACGGATTGTGGTAGAATACAATGGATTTTTGGCTAACTAGCTCATATGCGTCATTAATTATTTATACCGCTCACTTCGCATGTGGAACATCTGCAGGCATATTTAGATGGTGGTTTCCGCTACATTAACAGAAGATTAGGGAAAATCTTCGAAGCGAAGCGCAGTACACATTTGTGTGTTGTATAACACACAAGTTTAGATGCATTTTTTGAGTGTTTATGTGAGTCCTTAGCAAAGATTTGCAACATTCCTATACAGTGTGTTTGTTTATCAAAAAAAAATTTTCTTCGTTTGGTGACAAATTGCTTGTACCTTACAGCTGGGCAACGTTTCGAATCATAGAGCTGACACGCTTGATACCTACTGCTTGCTTTACAGTCGGATTGAATATTGTGCGTAAGCTAATAGGCGTTCGCACAGCCTTGTCGGAAATATTGAATAAGGAATACAGATAATAGATTCTACTGTAATAAGATGCTAAATTTTGACTTTCTTCAGCTGAAAGAACAGTCAGTACACAAGATAATTTATTTTGATTGTTGTAGTTGTCATCGTCAACTGAAAAAATGTTCATTTCAGGTCGTTAGTTTGAATATAGTATAGACATTTAACACGAATAAATAGAATGAAAAAAACCATCACAAAAACCATCAGTTTGTTATGGTGTCTTCCACCCATTAGAAGGTCACTAGTAATTGTAAGCCGCATTTTATTTATTTTATTATATTTTGTTTGTTAATCAGAAGCAGGCAGTCCGTTTCCGGGACTTTGGTATGTTTGTCATACACGAGAGAAGTTTGACTGCAGCAGGGATCATGCGTAAGGTTAACCAGAGCCAAAAACCATTAAATTTATTTAAAGAGACCTGCCAACCCGAATCACCAGCCCGAACCTGCTCGAATGCCCACTTGCCCGAACGCCCGGCGGCCCAGATCTCTGACATTTTATGAAATCTTTTCCTAACTTTTTATTGTTCTTCAGCTTTCATACCAAAAAACGCCTCGCGTTTTTTCCGAAGTATATTATTTAAACACATTCTCTTGCTAGTACATTACAATACACCAAGATGCCGACAATAGGGGGTCACTGTTGCGACCACCATCATCTACTACCACTACCACCAGGGACACTGGCCTCTACCACCAGGGGACACTGGCTCTGACTTTCTGCTTTTCATTCAAAAACACAAGTGGAGACAGTGGAGTTATTTTTATCGACCGGTAGTGGTTACTCGCACTGGAATCATTTTTCGGGATATTTGACTTTTGATTCAGTTCGCCCGAATATGCATAAAAGACCGGCGTCGGGCATATTCAGTTCTGCACGAAGTTGCGGTGTCCATTAATTTTGTCGTTGACTCGTTGTATACACCAGGTGTTTGTGGACGTTTCCGACAAATGAGCTGCATATTAGTAAACCGTACCTCCACTGTTATGCTGCAATACTTCTGCATTTTATTCGTTTTCAGTCCGTCTATTTGAATTTTCGAGATCGTAAGAAGCGCATTCATCGCTTGGCCACAAAGTGTGAAAGAGGTTTAAACAACAGATATTATGAATTTGCTAAAGACATCAGCAGCCGAGTTATTATCGTAGTAAAAATACAGCTGGCGTTCACAAAAAGCTCCTTCGCGTGCTCTTTAAACAATGAAACACACAATCCTTTTAAGTTCTTCTCTTACTTCGACTTGGCCGCCTGCGCGTAAGATTTTGATCCACTGCTCTTGGTCGGCGAAGCTTTGGTT